>JAMZAV010013443.1:0-16470 GCA_024449915.1 Sweltsa coloradensis | reverse complement strand
AAATCTATAGCAATCTGATAAAAACTGCTTGGAAGAGTTCCAAAAATCATTTCTATTGCAGCCCTTTTAATATCTTTATTATTAACGTTTAAGACGACTTTATTTTGCAAAAAATTAGATTAAAATTAATAATTGTTTATTGTTCAATAAAATAAACAATATTTATTCTTTTAAACCATAAATACAAACCACAACTTTTCAGTCTGAAGGTAAAATTAAGACCGATTATTCAAATAATAAAAATTAAACATTAAGCAAAGGGTACTTGTTCATTATAGGACCCCTCTCCCCCCCCCCTTCCCGAAAAGTAAAGAAGCGCCGTGGTCATTGCGTTGCCGTGGTCAGCTAGCCCCCCCCGGCGTTTCGCGCCCCCCCCCCAACCCACAAACCTATTTATTATTTTTTTTTTTTGGGGGGGGGGGGGGTCTTTTTAATGAACAAGTACACAGCAAAGGAGTAAAGCAAGTCTTTCAGCATTACAAAGAAAAACTATTGATTACGAATAATAAAGCTCTACAACTGCTAGCTCTCAATAGGAAATAAAAATATATACATCTATGTCCAAAAGTAAATGCAAAATACTATTCTACCCCAATAGTAAAAACATAAATCCTTTTCACTCTCAATATTTAAAATAAAAAAAACTATTCACAACTATATTAAAAACGAAATACTATTGGCAGGCAATGGGTAAACCTATTAAAACTATTCACTTTGAATAGTTAATTGAAAAAAAACTTTTCATCTTGACTACTTAAAACAAAAATACTATTGCTGTGCAATAGTAAATATTTAAAACTATTCACTTTCAATAGTAAATCGAAAAAACTATTCATTTTGAATAGTAAATTTTCATAAGGGCTTTCTCAAGGTAACGACATACAAATTAAAAAAAACATTGAGTAAACAAACAAGACAATAACAAATAATATAAAAGAAAAAACAAGTCACTGCAACTGCTAAGCATTACATTAAGATCTTTGCGATGACCTTAACAGGCGTTTGGTAGGTGGAGCTTCATGTGGTTTTCTTTCTTCCCCTATCCACTCTAGCTGGAGGAACTACATTTTCCGGGGCAACGGGGGGTATTATGGGCACCACATGGCTATCACGTAGCCCCAGTTTCCAGGTGGGTGCTAGTCTCTTCGCATCATCTCGTATGTTAAGTTATGCGGTCGTTTCTCCATTTCGACGGCTTCTCTAACAATACGAGATACTTCATGGTCCACTCTGCCAACAGTCTTTGCGTTCGCGAAATCTATCCAGTGCTCCTTCTAAAAATAGTGCTGGAAAAGAGCAGATGTAGTTTGCCTGTTTTTTTATTGCAGTTCTATGCTCGTCCCAGACGTGCTGAGATTTTACGGTTCGTCCTTCCGATATATGTTTTCTCACAACACCCGAAAGGGAAATTTTCGTATATTCCATGAGCTTCTTGAGGAATCACATCTTTCACATTTCTAAGCATTGATGAGATCTTAAGTTCAGCTTTAAAAATGGTTCCAATGTTGTTTTTCTTTTGGAGTCTGCTTATTTTATCTGTGGTGCCTTGTACATACGGTAAATATGCCATGCTTCGGTATTTCTCTACTTTTGGAGGATTTAAGTCCTTCTTCTTAGGAATTCTGTTAAACGCTTTGGAAATAGATTTGTCGGGAATAACCCTTCGAAAGAAGAGCTTCCCGAAGTCCCTTCATTTCTTCTGTTATATGGTGTTGGTCAGATAGCCTCTTTGATCGTGTTTGCGAGAGTGTTAAACAACTGAGAATATTGAGCAGGATGGTGGTGTGATGAAGCATTTAAATATCTATTAGTATGTGTCGGTTTACGATATACGGTATGGGCAAAGCTTTCGTCATGTGTTTTCATTACCAACACATCCAAAAATACACCATATAACACCATATAACAGAAGAAATGAAGGGACTTCGGGAAGCTCTTCTTTCGAATGGTTATTCCGACAAATCTATTTCCAAAGCGTTTAACAGAATTCCTAAGAAGAAGGACTTAAATCCTCCAGAAGTAGAGAAATACCCCAAAGCATGGCATATTTACCGTATGTACAAGGCACCACAGATAAAATAAGCAGACTCCTAAAGAAAAACAACATTTGGGAAACCCTCTTTAAAGCTGAACTTAAGATCCCATCAATGCTTAGAAATGTGAAAGATGTGATTCTCATGAAGCTCATGGAATATACGAAATTCCTTGCGGGTGTTGTGAGAAAACATATATCGGAAGGACGAACCGTAAAAATCTCAGCACGTCTGGACGAGCATAGAACTGCAATAAAAAACAGGCAAACTACATCTGCTCTTTTCCAGCACTATTTTGAGAAGCTGGATAGATTTCGCGAACGCAAAGACTGTTGGCAGAGTGGACCCCTGAAGTATCTCGTATTGTTAGAGAAGCCGTCCGAAATGGAGAAACGACCGCATAACTTAAACATACGAGATGATGCGAAGAGACTAGCACCCACCTGGAAACTGGCGCTACTTGATAGCCATGTGGTGCCGATAATACCCCCAGTTGCCACGGAAAATGTACGGTAGTTCCTCCAGCTAGAGTGGATAGGAGAAGAAAGAAGCCACATGAAGCTCCACCTACCAAACGCCTGTTAAGGATCGCAAAGATCTTAAATGTAATGCTGAGCAGTTGCAGTGACTTGTTTTGTTTTTATATTATTTGTTTTTGGTCTTGTTTGTTTACTCAATGTTTTTTTTAATTTGTATGTCGTTACCTTGAGAATGAGCAGGGAGAACTGTTCGAAACGTTGGTAATAAAACTTATTTAACTCGGAAAAACTCGAAGAATTTCATTATGTCATATTTTATATATATATATATATATATATATATATATATATATATATATATATATATATATATATATACCTTATTTGATTTCTTGATAATCTAGGGGCAGCATGAAATTTTTATTTACTCGCCCGGGCGAGCGGGCGACCGGTTTAATTGCCCACCCCTGATTTAAGTAGTGAAATAAAAAAAGTCTGACCAGATGACGTCACAATGGGATAAACCAATTTCACAGCGCGTTTCACAGTAGGCCTTGTTCCAAAATGGGCATTTCAAGCTACAATATCTATACAAAACTTTTTTATATAAAATCTTTCCCTTCTGTTTGGGAAATGGTCGTGGGGCTCGAAGCCTCTCCCCGGTTTTCTTTAGTGCCTGGTGCGAAGCACCTATAACTAAAAATCTGATGTGTGCCAGATTTGGGTGATGGACAGCGTCCTTGTGCTGCATAGTGATTGGAACCTCTATGGTTTTACATTGGATGTAATAAGTAACAGCAACCGTGGCAGAAAAAGTCCCACGAGAGATATCCAAAAAGAGAACAATATGTTTAATTTAAATCTAAAATTCATGCGAACAGCCTATTGTAGTGGGGAGTATGTAAATTTCCGTAATTTTTTTGGATTTTTCATTTTTCCTCAAAAAAAATTATACCTATTCAGAAATGGAAAGGCCCACTGACCCATTTAAAATATGATGACGTGTCACTGTACAACCAAATTATGCTGTTATGGATATTTGCTTATAGCTAGAGGTAATGGAAGAAATGGTGATAAAAAAACCCCAAAATTTTCGTTTTATAAAACCCAAATTCGCGTTTTTGCGATTTCATTTAAATGGTCAAAAACACATCTAAAAAAACAAAAAAAAAACAATCAAAATTAAAAAAAAGGAGTCCTTTAAGTGGGGATGACATTTATTCCAATTTGTAAGAATCGATCATTGTGACCCACAAATCTATTTAGAATCGATTCCCAAGCAAAAATAAATATTTGTACGCCCACCATTATTTTGGTATACTATTGCCCAAAGCCGTGATACGCGTCGTTATTTTAGGGGTTTAAATTTCCTTGGAGCCCGTGACGTCAACAAAACGATGTACTGCCCGCTGCGCGCGTAATGTTCGGTCTGGACCGGCACCTCCACCAAAATTCACAAAAGTTCTGGATTGGCACCTCCACCATTCCCCCACATTTTGAGCACTAAAATGTTTCATTTCGCTAGTTATTTCGCGTTTTGACCAGTTTTATACATTTTTGTTCGTTATTCCCGATATACACGAGATTTCGCAAAATTTTCGCGTTTTCAAATTTTTTTTCCATCTCTAAATGATATAATTCGTCGACAATATTACATTTTAGGGCAATAAAATGGATATTTAAAATTTTGCAAATTTCGTTATCACCATTTTTCACTACCTCTACTTACAGCTACGGATTATTTTTACCTGAAATTTTACATCCTGCGGTGTCGTTTCCAGTGCTGCCATCTGCGCGTGGGCTCCATGTACGAGAAGCTGGGCCGGATGATGGGCCGATCCTACGAGGAGACCGTTCAGATCCTGATCAAGTCTCTGCGCAGCGCCGAGTCACAGACGCGCATAAAAGATGATGCTGACGCGGAGAAGGTCTGCTCCGGGCATGGGCAACGCTATATCTAACGTACACAAGGAGATCTAAAAGGGCCCAGCGAGGCACTGTCTCACTGATCGCGCCATGGCCGTGCGATGTGCGGCTGCTAAGGTCAGACTGCGCTTTGTATAGAGAGAGAGACGGGGGGTAGATAGGGTTGCCGTTTTATAATCAATATGTCGATCGATATGTTATTTCCCCAAACGATCGATAATCAATTCAGTCTTCCCGAATTGGTTATTGATACCATCAATTATCAAAAGCTCGCTCGCCCAAAATTCTGCAGTGTTAAAAATGTTTTCAGTGTCAAGACATGAAATTAACAATCGAGGGAGTACCGGGTACCTCACTTTGTTGTGTGAAAAATTCGATTCTCAGTCTTTCTATTTTTTAATGTGTTTACTGCGTGGCCTTCAACATGCATATGGTGTGAGATTTAAAGCGCAGGGCATCACCCCCACCCCGGGCATTGTAGGCAACTTGCTTGCATGTTTGTTGTTTGCTTGCTTTTTTTGGGCTCGCCTGTATTTTTCCGTATCGAAATCTCACTTCACTCACGGTCAATACTTGCCTCTATCCCAATGCATGATCACATCCCGTGCCGAACTTTCATATCATTTCCCATTTGGTAGGCTAGTGCTCGATCACTTGTTAATTGTTATCATATCCCCTCTCATATTATGTTTTCCATAGTAACAGAATATTATTAGCCAGCGGGTTTAGTCGCGGTCGCTTACCCGGTTCCCCCCGAATCCCGAAGTTAAGCAACCTCGGGCGTGGTCAGGGGGAGAGTGGGTGTACGCTCTGCTCTGAAATACAATATACCGTGGTTAGAGAAGTTGGAGGGTTCGAGAGCTAGTGTAACGGCTTCTTTTTCCTCGATTTTCTGCTCGGCAGTCCGGGTTAGTGGGGGAAACCTATATTACGTCAAGGAAAACAACGTCCTTTCGGATGGGACGTAAAGCCGTTGGTTCCCTTGGTACTATTCAAAAGGAGTAGGCTATGTGCCGGTACCGGGTTTCCCTTCCTCCCTTCTATTCATACTTCATCCTTATTTTATCACCACTCATCGTCTTAAATAGCCTTAGTGCATTATTATAAAGCGTTAAGCAATATCAAATCAAATCAATCAGAATATTTTCATGTTATCACGTAATAAATATCGGAGCCTTGAAGAGCTCTGCAAACGAACAAAAAAATTTTTTTAAAACTATCATTCGAAATGCTGAAATGGAACTTCACAGAGCTAAAACTTGTGAGAGGTACGACCTTCACAAAGATAGGCTACTACCAATTACATGAGCAAAGCGTCTGTTCGTGGTCTTATACAGAACTGATGTAAAATTTAAACGAATTTTTGTAAAAAAACGGCAGCCCGGCCCTGAGGCCTGACCCAAAACTGTCAAACCCCGAGCCTGGCCCAAAAGTCCGACCAGTCCGAATATCAGCCCAGATGCCCTGTTCTTAAAAATCATGAGAATTTTTAAAACTCGGCAGGGGCTCTGCCGGCGTCATTTTAGACAAAAGATTGTGTATTATAATATTATGATGGTATTTCTTAGTCAACTAGTATACCGTTGTAACTGGCCCAAAAGCGGACCGAGGAGCCCGAACCTGCCCGGACCGAATTTTCTGATGTATTTCACCTCCGATCTGGATCTAAAATAATTATGCATTTATTAAATGGTGTTATACGGTTGCACCAATCATTTTAGAAGTAATAGGTTTTTTTTAAAAGTTTTTGATTTACTCTTTTTGGCAAAACACTGAACTCGTGGGCCTACCCCCCTCTCCTCTTTAACAAAAAACAAATTTTACCCCCCCCCCCTTGGCCATTATGAGGCCGGTGTACTTTGCATAGTTAATTATCACTATACAATTAAAATATATGAAATTTAACAGTTTCAGACGTGTTTTTAGGCTTTTAAAAGTTGCAAATTTTGCAACTTTTCAATAAACCATTAGTAGAGCTGGAACTTAGGCCTAACTCAAGCACACACGCTCAAGTTTTGCAAGGCCAACCCCTACCCCTCTCCGCCCAATTGTCAACTCCTGGATACGCTACTGCTTGCAAGTACCCCCCCCCCCCCCCAATAAATCTAGGCTAGAAGTGTTTTCTGCACTCTCCTACCCTTTGTTCCCTGACAGGCTCATTTTTTTTATCTTTAATTTTGGTTTAAAAAGCAAACATTTATGATGGCGGGATTTTTGTGTTTTAAAACTAACTTGTGGTCTTTCTAAATAAATATATCTCATAGCGGCAATTCTGGTCGACTCCATGATGGTTAAACGATTATTTAATTTTCTGTGACGGAAGCCCAAACTCCTAACCACGCGCCTCAGTTGATATTTTTGATGTGAAGATAGCTTTCCGATTCAACTTTTGCTTACAAACTCATGTTTATTTCTTTGAAATAGGCCTATCATTAAGTACGGTAGTTTACCTCATCTTATTGTTACTTTGCTCATGTTTTTCCAGGTCTTCTCGAGATGTTGAACCACGCCCCCTTCCTCTACACCATCGAGCTTGAAAGTCTGGCAACGCTGTGCTTCCCCCTCTTTTGATGGCTCCAACTATGAAGTGCGCTCCCGCCGTTGCCAAATGCTTGGCGCGCTCATCGCCACGACGCAGCGGGGCCAGAGCAAGGGGAATCCTGCGACCCCGCAGAACAAGGGCTTCAAACCCATCTCGCTGGAAGAGGCGCTGGGAGTTTCATGTCCGGCTTCCTACGCGGGGGGGTGGGCTTCCTCAAGGGCACTGGCGAGATGATCAAAGGGTTAGTGGCAACAACTTGACTTGTTTTTAATTGTAACCATTTTAATTTTTAAACCATCTTTAAACATGGGAGTTTGCTTTACATTATGGAATAGGATAGACGACAAGACGTTTAAATAAATAAATAAAATAAGTAAATATGCATTTACAATTTATGCCTATTAAATTTTGGCAGCATCCACCACACCCGCAAATGTAAGCTGTTATATCCTATCAACATTGCCTGTTTCCCATATAGACCAGATGATTTTTTTTTACATGTTTGAGGTAAGTTGTCATCCTTCTGTACTTTTACTTACCCTTTTACTTACTTATGTGTTCAGAGTAGGGCTGTGCGAGCCTAGAATTTTTAAGCCGAGCCGAGTATTAAAAAAAAGCTTGATTTTCGAGCCGAGCCGAGCCGAGCCAAGTTTTTTTTAAAAAAAATTTAAAAAATTTAAATTAAAAATGGTTGGGGCTACATATTTTCTAGGGATGTCATCGAGTACCCGGTTCTAGAAATTACCCGGAGCTGATTATAAGATCAGGGTATTTTCGCGACCGTTTTTAGGCTAATTCACGGGTTATTATTTTACGCGCTACGTCGATGCGATTTTGAACTTTCCCGCGGAGCCTGCCCGCTGCCTGCCCGTCGATAAGAAGACCCGGGGAAACTTCCTTTTCTACTCTGCTAAATAGTAAACTCGAGTTGAGTTGTAAGCCAACACGTGACACCTGCGCGAACTACGTGCGCGTTCGGTCGATCCAACCACAACCAACTCAACTCACAGCTGACGAAGAACAAAGATGCTCGGTGTGGGAACTAGTTGGAGAAAAGAATTATTGCGATGTGATCATGTTTCTACGATCACAAAAGCATTGGATTGTTATTCCTTGGCTTATCTCCTTTCTTTCCTAGGCTTATTTTGCGACGAAAGCTTCAGCGCGGGCGATAGTGGATAGGTTTTCCGGCTTTTCCCACATGAGAGGACACGTTTGCATTCTAGGCTAGGCCTATCGCATTCTACTGGGCGACCTCCGTCGAAGTCGAACTGTTGATCGCTGGCTCAGGCTGCCGCATTCTTCGCGAAAAATCTTTTTTTGACAAGACTGTCTGTTTAGTGTTGATGAAAATGAGCGCGTTTTACTTCGTTTTTTTTTGGTGGCTCTGCTCGAATAAGTTGAGAATAAAGCCAAGCACGGGTCGGCTCGAATAAATCGAAACCTAAAATTTAAGCTCGGCTCGGCGCGAGCTCAAAACTGAAGCTCGAAAAGCTCGAGAAATCGAGTACTTGCACAGCCTAGTTCAGAGTTGAATTATCCAAGCCATTTAGGCCTCACCTTTACCCACTCAAACTGTTTCCCTACAACTATAGTGTTGGTGGCCGCTGGTGTAATTATTATTAGTTTATACAATTTGGTTTAGTTTTTAAAGATTTATGAAACTTGTTTGTCCTCCTACATTCAAATTCTCATGGGAAAAAAAATAATTTAAATTTAAAAAAGGATGTACCCTTAACATTTTAAAATTTATTGCACTAGTATTAAGTAGGCTACGATAAAATGTTCCATTCAAATAAGAATTTTGTATGTTACAATGGGGGAAAAATATGTGTATATATGTACAAAATAATATATCTGGCAGTTAATAGTAGGGGTACACCCACCCGACGAAGTCAAGTACGGGTACGTGTTTCCACTACCCGGTTAACCCCCCCCCCCCCAAAAAAAAAAAAAAACGGTTCCTGGAATTGAGATGCGCGATTTACTACATTTGAATTGATTTATCACCAAAGGGATAATTACGTATTTTGTGCTTGGCGGTATTTCCCTCTGAATTGTGTCTATAAATAAAACGCCCACTTTGTTAGTTTCCCTTTTTTTGTTCATGCCCCTGGACTCCGACTTCTGTTTTATAAATAATAATCCCTCGCCCACGCGTGTCACATTCGCCCGACTACACTCACGTATATTTAAACTACTGTATTTGGACATTATTGCCTCAATCAATAGCTTAATTTTCTTAACAGGTAGTTCTGGTGTTAATCGCGAGGTGCGAGTGGGCGTTACGCATGCGTACGTCATCTTCGTACAGATCTTGGGCGGGCTCCCGGCTGGAACGCAACATCACAACGCTTCTCACGCACGTTCTCGACCTCGTGGCCAATCCAAAGGCCGCATCTTCGCACGTCGACGCCGTCTACTCTCGCAAGTGTATCAACTTCATCCTGCGCAGTATCCTAGGGCGGATGCTTTGGGGAAAAAGCTCAGACGTCGGCTGTCAAGGAAATTACGCTTATCGTTGTGAAGCAGATGATTCTATAGGTAAGAAAATGTAATCTTTTTGCTATATTTTTAATTGGTACACTTTGCATGAACTCGCGAGGAGATTGCACATGTCTGTTTCTTAGTTTTAAAGGGGTATTTAACCGGTAAACTCAAAAAATATATTTCATTCAGGCTAAATAGTAATGAATTTAGCAGTTAACAGAAAAAATCAAATTTGGGGCCACCATGACCTCCCAACCCAAAATTTTCAAACATGACATTTTTCAAGCTAGTCCCCCCGGCAAAAAATCTCCCATAAGAAATAACATAAGTAGGGCTGTGCCAATCCATGAAATTCGAATCCGAATTCTTGGATTCAGATTCGAGTTAATTTTAGCAAATTCGAGTTTTCAAAGTATTTGAAAATTTATTTCTCGCCGTTTAACGCCGTTTTTCCTGCGTGTATCATCCGCGAATTAGTCACAAAATTTTAAACAATGTTTTTTTTCAAAGTTTTGGTGGAGGTTTCTTGGTAGGTAGTCAAAATTAAATTAATCTTGGGCTCCTGGCTGGTATGGTGGAGGTGCCGGATCATAAAGTGCAATTGTGAGATCGTTATTTATGTTTGTACGCGAGTGGCTCAAATACTTCATATCAAATTATTAACATTACACAAAAAATGCATAATTTCGTAATTTTGGTGGAGGTGCCGCCGTGCCGGGTAGTCGAAATTAATCTGGTGGAAAAAACTGTCAGAAACTTAAAAACTGAATGCTGAAATTGAGCTAGCTGAAAATTAAAAAAAGATTCTCACTCTCATGTGCTTGTTTTTCTTTTAAATTAATCATAAATTGTTCTGGAATTTGTGATGCCCCTACTGATAATTTTTAAACCGTGCTTTTTTTAAAAGTTGTGCATTATCAAATTGGTTTTTGATTGTTAAATAATGAAAGATCGCGAATTTTCATTTTTTAAAACGCAAAAATTTTTAAACTTTAAAAAACATTTTTGCCCCATCTCTTTAACGATAGGCTACGCAAAATTCTATTGGAAAAGATTCGGATTTGCTTCGGATTCGCGAATCTTTGGAAAAAATTCGATTCGGATTCAAAATGAAAAACATGAATTTGCACACCCCCAAACATGGGAAGATATTTATGCCCCCTGACCTTGGAGGATTTTGATCCAAAAAAATTTTGGCCATTATTGACGTATTTTACAGCCTTTTCTGTAAATTCTCTATATTTTGTTTTGTAATTTGGGCAAGAGTTCGGTCAAATATGCTGATTACCAAGATGGGGTGTGATTTTGGAATGCATATTTTTGCGTGTTGAGGGTATATTTGGGTACAGTTTCAAGACACCATGTAAAAATTTGGCATTTTAGATTGGTACTATGCTCTAGTATCTATGCTGACCAAAAAAGAAGGTTAAAGCCGATTTAAAAAATTCCCTAACACCAATTTTTGTTAATTCCTTATCAAAAAAATTGAAAAAAAAAATTTTGTGTCAAATCACAGTTACAAGATATAACTTTTTAAACGGTAATTTTAGTGTAGTATTGTGCTATAGATATGGGCATGTGGGAAAAAAATTTTTTTGAGTTAATAGCCCCTATTGGTGGCAAACTTGTAACTGGTTAAAATTGTTTTGATTCAACTACAGGGCTGCCACTGCTTTTTTTTCAAATCCTGTAAGAGGACTTGAAATAGTATTTGCAAATATCCGTGAAAAGTACAAAAAAAACAACGTTAATACCGGTACTTACCGTAATTTCTTTGATGCAAGGAAAATTGTGATACAGTATTTCAATTTTTACCGTCATAGGCCTAACCTACAAAATAGCCTAGGGCCTACCTTACAAACTCGAATATGATATGGATTAAAAATGCCTGTGGTTGCTTCACATATAATGCAAACAATTGTGTTATAACAATCAACAACATTATCTCCCAAATAGCCCCCACTATGTTTGACTTTTTTTAAAATTTTTATTACAGAATCATTACCAACTAAAATAATGTCTAATTTTAGATTGTATTTTTGATAAGACTATGTATCCCTACTGTAGATCAATTGATCTATCAATTAGATTAGATTAGATTAGAAATGTGTCTATTTTTGTTTAGCTATTATTTTTTCTATTCATATTTAAATGTACTTTAAATGTTTATTATCCACTTAACGCCACATAAGCTTACTGCATAGATCTCGCAGCCGCATCGCCATCTTAATAATATAATTAATTTTCACTTGAATACACCCACACACAGAGCTCCGGCTCTAGGTGGGTATTCTTTTTCTTTTGGGGCCCTAACCGGCTAAATATGAAATGTACCCAAACATGAATTATGTATTTGAACTGAACTGAAGTTGAATAAAGACTTATCTTATCTTTTCTTATCTTTTACAGAAAAAAATTGTTTTTTGCCCTAGTTATAAGAGGCCTAGGTCTAGGCCTAGGCTCTAGGCCTAGACATGGCCTGATGAATGATGCACTTAGATTTTGACCTAGGCCCACCCTTTTATGTAGGCATGCAATAAATAATAGGGCTGCCCAACAATATCGATAATTCGATACGATATCGATATGAAGAAAAAAATTCGATATCGATATGAAAATGTAAATCGTTTGAAAAAATTTTTTATTATTTTTTTTTTAATCAAGAAATGGTTGGTTGTGGCAGTGAGTTTTGGTTCTGCAGCGCGTTCCTTCCCCCCCCCCCCTCCTTGCCACCAACTACATATTGATAAGTCAGTTTGGTTCGGGCCTAGACTCTTGCTGCTTTGTTTTGTTTATCTTATCAGATAAGATAACAAGAAACACATGTGTAATCTCATTCATATCAGCAAAGCATAAGGGGCAGCTCAAGTTGTTACACTAGAGTAGTGTCCAGACAGAGTCAGGGAAAGAGAGTAGAGACAGAGAAGTCAGTTAGCTTCTATCTCTTCGCAGGGCCCCCGCAAGTATTGTTGTGATTGTTCTTTTATGGGACGGACAGTGGCATGTCTGTATTGCCGGGGGGGCCTGGTTAAGCCCGAAGAACGTAATAACACGTAAAAAAAAAAAATCCAAAATTAAAAAAAAAAAAAAAAAAAAAACGATATCGATACTCGATTTGAAAAGTTCGATATCGAATCACGATATCGATATATCCCCTCAGATATCGATATGATGTTTTTTATCGTTGGGCAGCCCTAATAAATAACATTGACATTGTAGGAACTTTCCTAATAACTAGAGCTGTGAAATTATAGCATTAATTTTGGCTTAGGGCTGTTCGTTTGTCTACTCCAGGAGTTTAAAATAGAGTTACTCGATATTTTTAGAGTCAGAGTAAAAACGTCATAACCTGATCCAGAGCTTCTCGGAGTACGTACTCCAGATAACGACAAAAGAACATAATTATGGTCAACTTAACCTAATTGAACGTTGACACTTGACAGTTCTGCTGATAAATTCATGAATAAATTGTCGCAATGAGTGTTGTGGATGAGTTGGAATTGTTCAATGATGACGAATATGAAAGTTCACCTTTTCTCGGGGTTCTGACTCTAGTTCTGATGATGACATGACAACAATTATGGTTTCCAGCTCGATCATTTACCGCTCTTCGGCCATTTTTTCTTACTCTACTCTACGTACTCCACCTATAGACCCAGAGTACTATTCGTACTCTAGCTAACTCTAGAGTAAGTTACTTGGTACAAAAGAACGCGCATCACAACTTGATCTAGAGTAAGATTTTACAAAAGAACGCCGATAACTTACTCTGGCTGATCTAGATCAGTCAGAGTACGACAAACGAACAGACTTTTGTAGCATTAATTTTTCAAAAAATAGCATTTATAGCATTAACTCCCCAGGAAGCCGGAAAGCGGGAATTCGAGTCGAATCCGAGTATCAAACTACTCGTGAGTATCGAGTCGAGTAGTCAACAAAAATCTTTGAATCTCAAATCAAGTTATTTTGGTATTTATGTAGGCCCTAAGTATGTATGCAATCTAATTAATTACCTACCAAATTAATATTTATTGTGCAGCTTCAATGCATTAGCTTTTTAGCACAGCCTTTGCAGGGGGCCAAAATAATTCACCATTACTATTTTACAAGGTACAAACAAGGTTGGGTGACCGGACGTCCCGAAAAATGCGGGACAGTCCCGAATTTGACGCAATTGTCCCACGTCCCAAAATATTTCATTTCGGGACGCCTTTTGTCCCGAAATTGGTAAATTCACAATTTTATTTTATTTGCTTTTCAAAAAATTAAAAAAACTAGAAATTTCAACTAGAAAATAAAAACAAAAAAGCAGTTTATAGAACTTTTCCAAGTAAAGAAAGTCCGCACAAGAATATGCTGTTCCTTAGCCATTATCCTATTTGATTCAAAGTGCTGTGTCAACCTATATTAAACATTGACCTTTCAAAAACCTTAGAGATACCATTTAATACCGAGATTGGTCTATAGTTAGTAGTTAGTACTAATGTCCCTGGTGTTTCCTTCCTTTAGAATTGGCTTAACCCGTGCCACTTTAAGCTTTTTTGGACATATGTGATGGGTTCTATTATTGCTCCTGCACATTTCTTTATAAGATAGCTTGATAAACCATCTGGACCTACAGTTTTCTTATTTTTTAATTGTCGGATAATTTGGAGGGATTCTGCTTCGGTTACATTATTGAGATTGAAGGAGTGTCCCGTTTCTAAAAGAACTTTTTCCCCATTAGTATATCCAGATTTTGTTTGCTTTTCCGTTAGGTTTACGGCTACGTTTATAAAGTAGCCATTAAATATGTTTCCAATTTGTTTTGGATCTTTGACTGTCTCTTCATTTGGGCCTCACTTGATTTCTAGGTTTGTTTTTGGTTTCTTTTTCTTTTTACCCCGTTCTGAATTTATTGGACGAGCGTAGCGAGCGAAGCGAAGATTCCATTTCACTACACTGGAGAAAAAAATCCGGAATGTTTTTTTTTCCTTTCTTTCTTTTTTTTTGTATTTTTGTGTGTTTGTCCGCACGATTTCGGCTAAACCGATACTCTGTTTGCGATGAAATTTTATGGAGGCCTTCGAAATCTCTGAACTTAGAACTGCCACGTTTTGAGCGCAATCAAAAAATTATTTCTTATGAAAATTGCAGTTTTACGATTTTTTTTCGATTTTTTGAAAATTTATTTTACTTATAACACCTACATGCTTAATCCGATTTTCATGTTTTTTTCACAGAACCTTAATTTTATGAATTAAGATATTCGTGTGAAATTTGAGCGCAATCGAATAATTTTTCTTATAAAAATCACAATTTTTCTTTTTTTAAATTTTTTAAAATTCATGCGATTAATTAAAAAAATTAAAAATTAAAGTTTATTTTTTATTTAATTTAATTTAATTTTAAAAAATCTTCAATTTAGTACTAATTTTTTCACAGAACAACAGAAAATCCGCATAACACATAGGGTTTGCCAGATTAGTGAAACTCAAATACGGGACAGTACTTTGCGTAGTGATACTGGGGTCTGGGGCAAAGCCCCAGCCGCCATTTTTTGGGGGTTTGTTTTTTGGGGAAGGGCCTAAAATGCATTTGAGAGTAATTCAGTGAAAATTTTAAAGCAATATTCGTGATTAAAAGTTGCAGGTATGCGCTCTAGTGGCGAAGCGCGCGACTAGAGAATCGAGGTATCTACGACCGCGCGCATGCTATTACATAGAGATTTGCGTTCGAATTGTGAGCGTTTGTACCTATTAATATTTCAAAATATAATCACGATTAATGGTTTACTGCAAGAAATAAGTCTTACGAAGTCAAATGATGCCTCAATTGTATTAGTATACATTTTCCAAAGATGGAGAAAACGATTTAAGTGAATGGCAGTTTTTGCGACAAATGTTGAGAATTGTGCGTTTTTATGGTAGGTTTTTGGATTTTGCTGATTTTATCATTTGTTTTAAAAACTCGACAAGTATGATTTGATTTTAATCTGGCGATATGCTGATCTGGCATTTACTCTTGTAGTCAACTTTTACAACAGACAGAGGGTCGGACGGAATAGGCATATAGATCTCATTTTAAAGGCCTAGAAATGTGCAGGTATTTGTCTTGTACTTTGACGGCTTTTATGGTATTTGTTTATTACAACGCAGGTTTAAATACGTATTTTAAAACATTTACATAATACTATTACATTCTCTCTAGTATGCGATCTTTTTCGCATATTATCTTAGATATTTTTATTGTATGTTGCCTGTCCCATGAGCTGCTAGCCTCTATAATCAAGGATTTTAATACATAATTATTGTGAATATGCGTATATACGTCGACATAATCACGTAGACAAAATCACTATCAAGTTGAAAAATAATTTTGGTTATATATTAATTTTGTTCACGAAGTTCAAAATAAAAATAGGAAATAGAGGTCACACAAATAAAGCCATGTAGTAGGGTCATTTCGGACACTTTTGTGACCGTTGAGAGACAATGACGATTTCTCAACGGATTTGTCCTCTAAGAAGGTTTTATATAAATATTTAGCCCCCATGCCCCTCGCGAAAGTGTGGGCATACTCCGCCAAGCCCAAAATCCAATATGGCGACCATTTAACAAAGTCTGACACTATCTTTGCAATGGTTTAGCCTAGAGTATCGCGTGTAGTAGTGGTTTTTTATGGTTTTGGGGGTCGAGGAATTCGTTTCTGAAGTCGTTTTGGCGATTAGACCCATTTTTTAAAGCATCGAATCCTAGATGGCCGTCGATTTACAGCTTGGAATACCCAATTTCTCGAAATCGTAGTAGAACTTTCATATAAGACTTGAATGAAAGCCATGTTCACATAATTTTTGAATAATTGGCAGTAGAGCTACCAGATAGTGCTCATAAATCTAATAATTGGTCAAAACTTCAATACTAATTACAAACTCTCAATCACTAAAACTGCGACGGATTACAATGTTCCCATACTACTATTCGAGCTGTAAATCGACGGCCATCTTAGATTCAAAGCTTAA
>JAMZAV010013442.1:0-15371 GCA_024449915.1 Sweltsa coloradensis | reverse complement strand
CCCATGTAACTGGGGGGGCAGGTTGCAAGTGAAACTTGTTTTGGTCTTTTGTTTATATATTTGTTTTGTCTGTTTTTACTCAATGTTTTTTAATTTGATGTCTTTACCTGAGAATGAGCAGGGGAACTGTTCGAAACGTTGTTTTAAAATTTATTAATCGGAAACCGAAGAATTCATTATGTTATATACTATATATAATATATAACTATAATATAAATATATATATAAAATATTAACTTAAATGCAAAAAAATAATACTTTTATTAAACATATTGGTTAAAATATAGAGATACAAGCAGTTAATAAAAGATATAGAAATTCCTGATAGTTCATTCACATACTTTAACTTTCAAAAATACAGTAAAAAAAAAATGTCATGTAGGTTGAGGTGGGCAGTGTGGTACTTTGGGGGGAAAAATAGAAAGAAAAAAAAACTTATTCTTGCACTCGTTACACAGCAAGACACTGTGAAAAATATAAATAATCAAATAGCACTGAGATATAAAATGTTTCATAGAGAACTTCACAATTTTTTATAAATAAAATGTTCTTGGGGAGTTAATGTTTATATCTAGGCCTATATGGTAGAGTAAGGTAATTGTAAATGGTAAATGCAATGTTCACGGGTAGGCCTACTCAAAACATGACTCGCTTTCTCGTCTCACGACATTGGCGTTTTAATTAACCATAACGTAAAATAAAAGAATAATAAATAATAATAATAATAATAATAATAATAATAATAATAATTAAGAAATCAAATATTTTACGAGTCATTTCGCTGTGTTCGTTTTTTATTAAATTACCTGACGTTTCGATACGTCTGTGCGTATCCATCATCTGAGGCAACACTGAAAAACTTTACATTTGAGATTTTTTTTGTTGAATTCTTTTGCTTCTTCTTTGGCTCTGATTTTCTTTGTCCAAAGAACTAGAAACATCTTGACTCCTTGATGCTGTGCTGCTGCTGCTCCCTGCTGTTGTTGTTTGTGGCAGTGGTGGTGGTGGTGGTTGTTGTTTTGTTGTTGTTGTCGTAAATATTTGATTTCTCTAATATTTCGGCTGTGGAAAGCTCAAGCAAGAAAAAAAAATAATAATAAATAATAATAATAATATAATAATAATAATAATAATAATAATAAATAATAATAATAATAATAATAATAATAATAATAATAATGGGCCCCACGACCGTACAAGCAGAAAGAAAAACAACATCTACAAACAATATTACAATTTATAAATGACTTATTTTAGTTAGATTTAAAGGGACAAAAGAAATTTAAGTATGTAAATAGGTACACATGGAAGTACTTGACGTAAGTCCGTACAACATGTTAGCTCCGGTTTAAACCGAGTTTGTATGAAATACATTCAAAAAAATAAATAATAATAATAATAATAATAATAATAATAATAATAATAATAAAAAATAAATAAAAATAAATAAAAACCCCAACATTGTTGGGGTTACAAGCTAGTCAAGTTCGAGATAAGTTGCTGGTTAAAATTTCTATTTGCCGCTAAAAATACAAGCTTTCCATCTCAAAATTTTGACTTTCATCTTGATCTACTAGTGACGTACTACAAGTGACATTAAAGGGGAAAAGTTTTAGTTTTTAGTATTTATACCATTATTTTGTAGTTTTATATCGTTGTCTAGACATAGGCTGTAAATAACATTGAAACAGTTGAATTTGTTATATTTTGCAGTTAGTGGTAGGCATATATTCATTTAGAGGCATTATTTGTAACTTCAGCAAGGTAATATATCTAAAATAGTATAATATTTAGCATTTTACGTAAGCACCGTTAATTATTTTGCAGAATCGAAAAGATTGAAGTCTTCTAAATTCGTCAAATAAGAAAAAGATTTATAAAAAAACGAAAAGGCAAGGAGGTTGAGAAGCGAAGACCTCATCAACCGCCCTGAAATTGATGAATCATTGAGAAAAGTGTTTTAATTCTTTTTTAAGTGCATTGACTTTATAAACAATAACAAATAATAGGTGATTTTGACAGATAGTAGAATAATTTATCTAGAACGGGAAAATAGGGACAAACAGACGATGGATGTTTCTGTAATGGAATCATTACAGACCACCAAAGCTGGAAAAATGAGACAGCGCATCAAATGGACAGAAGATATGAACATTTGTTTGGATGCGTAGCTATTATAGGGTAAACGTTATTAGAGACTGTTTTAATAGGTTATCGACAAGAGCTCCATAGGGAGTTTGTTCGTGAATATCCATTTTTAGAAGTAAGTGAACAGAGAAAAGCTTGACCAAAAAGAAGAATTATAGTTAAAAATAAAATGTTCCCAGTAAACATTTTAAATAGAATAAAACGCGAAGTGAAGAACGAACTAAAAGCACATCAAGATGAAAAACGGCAATACATCAGCAGAGGACAGCGAAGAAGAAGACCACTTCATACCAGAGCTACTAGAACTACCAGAAATACCGGTATTGCCATCCCTGCAAGAACTTTCAAATCTACCAGACACACCAGAACTTCCAGACCAACCAGAACGTCCCAGACCTATCAGAACGTCCAGACCAACCAAAAACATCCAGATTTACCAAAAACGTCAGCCTACCAAAAACATCCAGACCTACCAGAACGTCCAGGCCTACCAGAACGCCCCAGAACCAACTAGAAATACCAAACCAACCAAGAAGATCAAGATACCCAGAACAACTAGACGATCAAACACAAGAGGTAGATATGCATAACGCAATAGAAAATACCCCTGACATGATCAATCTAAAGAACATCCTAGCTTTAGCATTTACAACAGCCATGTCAGAGTTTGCGCAATACAACCCAAAACAGAAGACCATACATACCTAAACCCAAGCATTCAAAGGAAATGAAGACAGGGGTTTACACATAATGAACACACCATATTTTATCAGATTACAAAAAGACGAAACTATTCTTTTGCAGACGTTCATGCGGCAATTTTTTGTGCCCCCTGTAGCAGTGGGTAGATTTTGGGCTTAAAGGTAAAATCTGCAACATCTTCAAAGACAAAACAGGAGAAGAAAAGTACGAAATGGGGAAAAGCGACAATTTGGGGGAAAAATCGTTGAGCTTAGGAGAGATATCGGTCGACTGGAACAATACCGAATGGGTAATCGATCTAAAAATGTGATAAGATACTGCCAAAATATATTTTGAAAGATTCAAGGTTCATGCAAAGCATGAAACACTTAACGAATTCATTCACGAATATTGGATACACTTAAACAAAAAGAAAAGTGCTCTAGCTAAGAGATTAAAAAGATATAAAAAATGTAGTATTAAGAAAAGAACCAAAACCGAATGTTTAAAGAAAGGAAAACATTTTTTTACCAACAACTATCTAGTACCGAAGAAAAATAGGAAATGGAACCCCAACTAAGACAGAGATAGAAGAGTTTTGGACAGGAATATGGGGTAACCGGTAGCACACAACCAGGATGCACAATGGATTCAAGATGAAATAGCTAGGATGAGCGATATTAATGAGATGAGATTCGAAGGTATAACTATTTATGAATTTAAAATCGACAATCAGTGCTACACATAGTGGAAGCACCAGGTAATGATAAAATTCAAAATTTTTTGGATAACAAATTCAATACTACTCACAATCAAATTAGAAAATGTCTCAACGAGTTTTTAAATGGAGTTAAAGAAATACCGAATTCTTTACTGAAGGAGTTACCTTTCTCAAACCAAAGGAAAAATGACACGAAGAACCCAAGTAAATATCGGCCAATTACATGTCTACCAACTATATATAAAATATTGACTTCATGCATAACAAATAAAGTATTAAATCATTGCGAAGAACACAATATCATGGCCGAGGAAACAAAAAGGATGCTGTAAGAATCACAGGGATGTAAAGAACAACTTTTTATGACTCACTGTAATGAATCAGAGCACACAATAAGAAAAGGAATATTCACGTAAACCCACATTTACTACAAGAAAGCCTTTTACTCAACACCACACACATGGCTTATTCAGATTTTACAAAAAATAAAATCAACCCAATAATTGTAAACTTTTTGAAGACAGTAATGGGACACGGAGAACAACACTAAAACTAAAATATGAAAAACCCGCAGATAACTACAGATCCAATACAAATTAAACGTGGCATTTTCCAAGGTGACTCATTTAAATGCATTTGGTTTTGTCTGTCATTAAACCCACTGTCACTATGCTTAACGAATCGACATACGGATTTAAAATTAAGGACAATAATGTGGTATGTCACACAATTTCCCACCTATTCTACATGGATGACCTAAAGTTGTAGCATCAAATTTGCTCAACTAAACAGTCTAGTCAAAAACAACATTAGAATTTAGTCAAGATTCTGCATGGAGTTTGGAGTAGACAAATGTAAGACGCTACATATCGAAAAGGGTAAGGTTACACAAGCAGAAGAGTCCAGCTAGTTGATGGAAATAGGATTGGAATAATGGACGATAACGATCTATACAAATATTTAGGATTCGCACAAGCTGCCAGAATTGAACATAAAGTTATGAAAGCAAAAATTGATAGGGTACATACAAGGAAACGACTAAAAATCTATCTCCAAGACGCAACTAAACGGTAAAAACAAGATCACGCAATAAAACATATGCTGTACCAGTACTGACATATTTATTCGGAATCATTAAGTGGACGCAGACAGACATCCACGCGTTGGAAATATTAACTCGTAACTACACTTACCAAACACAGAATACATCATCCTAAATCAGCAATAGAGAGATAGACACTTCCAAGAGAAAAAGGAGGACGGGGCCTAATTGATCTGGAAAAAATTATTATAAAAAAAATAGAAATTTTAAGAAAATACTTTTTACAAAGAGCAACCAATCCACACTTCATAGGGCTGTAGTGCTAGCTGACAAATCATTAACTCCACTCAATCTAGCAAACGAAAATGTCAATCTACAAGGGAAACTCTAACTGACGCTTCAAAAGAGTTACGTCTCTCAGAAAAGACCCTACACAAGAGACATTATGATGAACTACACAAAGGTCACGTAGATATTAAAGCATCAAATAGGTGGTTAAACAACGGGGAACTATTTGGAGAAACAGAAGGTTTTATGATGGCTATTTAAGACAGACTGATTGCGACGAACAATTATAAAAAAAATACATAATACAAGATGCGACAGTAAACGATCAATGTAGAAAATGTAGTGCAAGGGGTGAAACAATCGAACACATCATACCGGGTGCAAGTCACTATGTCAAACAGATTACCTCTACAGACATAACCAAGTAGCTAACATTATTCATCAAAAACTAGCAATCAAGTACAACCTCATTGACACACACACACCTTACTACAAATACAAACCAGAGAAAGTACTAGATAGTAAAGATTACAAATTATATTACGACCGCACAGTTATAACAGAACCAAACGATACATCACAACAGACCGGATTTAATAATAATTGACAAGAAGAAAAAAGAAACATACCCTTTTCGACGTTGCTATCCCAATGTGCCATAACGTCGAGACCACGTGGGAAAAAAAAAATTGACAAGTATAGTGAACTTGCAATTTAGATCAAGAAGATGTGGAAACAGAAAAGGTAAATACAATCCCATTCATTATATCAGCCAACGGCATCATTTCCGAAGAAGCTACATGAAAGCATTAAACAACTAGATCTTCACCCAAAAGTATACATCGAGACTCAAAAGGCAGGAATACTCAACACGTGTAGAATAGTTCGTAAATTTCTAAAACTAAGAATGATACTTCGAGATTTCGGGACAGCTTCCATCCTGACATGGTTTTCGTGGTTTCCCATAGTCCGAAGAGCAAATGCTAGGATGGGCGACGAGAAATCGGCCACGACCGTACACAGCAGAAGAAAACATCATCTACAAACAATATTAGAATTTTTAAATGACTTAATTTTAGTTAGAGTTAAGACAAAAAATAATAATGTAGTAATAGGTACACATGGAAGTACTTGACGTAAGTCCGTTACAACATGTTAGCTCCGGTTTTTTAAACCCAGTTTGTATGAAATAATCCAATAAAATAATAATAATAAATAATAATAATAATAATAATAATAATAATAATAATAAATAATAATAATAATAATAATAATAATAATAATAATAATAATATAATAATAATAATAATAATAATAATAATAATAATAAAATAAAAAAAGTAAAACGCCCAAAGTCGTTGTAAGACGAGTGAGCTAGTCATGTGTTGAGTACCCGGGAACATTTGTATTTAAGTTGATTGATGCCTCGTGTATAAATTATAGGGTTTTGTGTTTAGTTGGTACAAGGGCGCGTCAACTGTAAGGCCATAATGCACCACTTTAGCCTATGATAGGCTAGTGAGGAAACACCCATGCTGGATCCAGCTTTAGGTAGGGGGGGAAAAAGGGAATGTTACTGGGTACTCAACACATGAATTGCTCACTTCGTCTAACAACGACTTTGGCGTTTTCCTAGTAATACGAATGTTTGTTTGTTCAATAAATATTAAAACGTGAAATAATACTGTCTTTAAACTTTTCATATCACTAAATACAGATAAATTGGCCCTTCTTTAATTATTACATTTGTGTATTTACTTATGATTATGAAACATACCTAAAGAATCAACTTTCCAATCAACAATTAATATCCTGACAGATAAAGTCATGATCGGAAGGCTTATACAGCAAACAAGTTAATAACCTATCAAGTAATCCTTCTCTTCATCAACAAACTTGCCCACGTTCGTCATCAATTTGAGACATTCGTTACGATATCCAATGACAACCTCTGAACTTCCAACTGTGGCCTCGTAGCATCTAGACGACAACTTTTTCTCGGCGTGAATGGATACCAAAACATAGTTTTAAATCTTTCAAAAACTCCTCCCGAATGACAAGTTCCGGCATCTTTTCCTTGAGCGGAGTCTTCCACGATCCCAGCAGTTGTGGGCCCAACCACAGAAAATTTCCTTCAGTCCCGGGTAAACACTCCGGAATCAACATGATGGTCGGCACAATGTACGCCGGCTTCCCCCGACAGTAAACCCAAGTGTTGTCAGCTTGTTGCATCCCTTTATGATGGCTTTCAATCCTTGGAAGGTAACAAAGTGTTCATGTTCATCAATAACCCACGGCTGGAGGGTAAAACTCGGAAGGTTTTTAGTTGGCACCAATGGTTATAGCCACTCTGTCATTGAAATTACAGTGTTGAAGGTGAAGTGAAGTGAGATCTTTTAAACCAACGTTGGAAAACCCAGGAAATCCAAGTTGCATCGGTACTTAACATACCGTATTTGAACCAGAGACGACGCAGGCTTGACATGTTGGCGATCTCGAGGAGATATTCATGGCGGGCTCTAATCACTAGCGAAGGAAAAAACCTTAAAGGCCAAGTCCTCTAGAATCGTGCACTTGCTGAAGAATCTTTCATATTCTATATTATTCCATAATAAACACCCATGATTCACATGCAACACACGCAGGGTCCCGTATAGATGGTCACTTATTGCTTTAAGCTCTTCGTTTTTTAGGCTGATACCAAGATGATATAGCACCGTCAACTCCTCCACTTGATTGCAGAAGCTCAAGAGATGTGATAATGAACAAGGAAAGTTTAATTTCACTACTCTCAAATGAGCAAGCATAATGATGACTTCTTTATAAAATACTCTATCAAACTTTTTGACACCTGGTTTATTAAAATCATCCTCATTGTAAATCAAAAAAAACTTCTTGACAGTTTCCTTTATGTACTCGTCTTCAAAACAGGGGGACGCTAAGTACGGTGCATCGTTCAGACAACGGAAGATTTGGTTTGTAATTTTCTTTTGGTTTAGAACACTAGGCAGGCGATACAGCTGGGGATCCCAGTGCAAACGCTCCCACTGTTTACAAACCTTAGCCACAGTATTGATGAGTTCTCCAACAGTCAGGTACTTGAAGATGTGAAGCAGTACCTCCTCCGGGAGCGATTGGATGCTGGCTAGTGAAGACATTTTGATGCTACTGCTTGGAGTGACTTTAGAGTTGCATTGTCCTCACGGCAAAGTCACGCTTTGTCTCGTTCTCTATATTTCAGCAAGATCAGATTAAAGTAAACAAGTCACATCCTTCATTCAATAGGCCTCCATTACATTTTTTACACGAACACACTGCCTGCTCGAGTTGGCCGAATGCACCGCCTTGTGAATCATACAAACACTAACAAGCTTTGCTCTGTGTCTGCATGATTAACAGGCGGTGCACTCGGTTCATAAATTTTCCGTGTTTTTCGATGTAAACTTGATCTTAGAATCGCACAGTCAGATCCTTAGGGTAGATCCACGATGAAGCCTTCCTCTTCTCTCACGGTCGATGACGATTATGTATATACGACGTGTGTTATACTCGATGTAGATAAGCCGTTGACTACTTAATTTACTTCTTGTCAGGGGCGTAGCCAGGATTTTGATTCGGGGGGGGGGGGGGGGAGGGATGAATTTCGGGGTTTTATATTAGGAAATTTGTAGAGAAACTGCTGACGAAACTATCATTTCTGGGAAAAGAAGATATATGAAGATAGATAATGGGCATAGCCGCATAGCCCCGGCACTTTTTTTATTTTTAACATTTCAAATTCTGACATTTTACTACTTTTTAGAGTGCTTTTGCGATAATTTATAAAATTGTGAAGATCCACATACTGTCAGTTTACAAAATCCTGCCATGTAGGGTCTACTTAATATGTATGCTACATAACATAATTCTATTTACTATTACTATATAACACTTCTTTTAAATTCGGGAGGGGGGGGGGGGGGGGGGGTCGGACACCCTGATTTAGCCCCTCGCTACTTGTATCTCAATGGAAGTTTCTAGAAGTGACATAAAGTCTAAAAATCATCCGCGCAGGTTCGTTTTGATATTTTCTCATCCAAAGTGGCTCCTACAAGCCAGTATATATCTATGCCCAGACTATGTGTCGCCACCCGTTCTCCTTGCTCTACTGTCTCCGATATGACATGACTCCTAGCGTTTATATAGGCCACATCGTCAAGGGAGATGTGACGTACTGTGTATCCAGCCATTCAACCAGACTACGTAGCTGTTGGATTCATGCAAGCTCGTAACTTGCCTCGAGCTTATAGATACGATTCTACAGTATTGTTCTCGTATTGGCTGATTGAGCGAGCGAAGCGAGCGTCTCCACTTGACTCTTATGGCTCGAATGTCTGTTTTTTTTTTTTTTTTTTTTTTTCTGTTACTGCTTTGATACAGGTCGCACCGTTTCTCTGATCGTCCTGAAAATTTTTACAGATGTACATACCACCTAGGCGGGTTGCCTGTATAGTTTTTGGACAAAATCGATCGTTGGTTATAAAAATAAAAAATAAAATAAAAAAATAAAAAAATAAAAATGTTCCGATCGTTTTATGAATTTGCAGGGTCAATAAGTACATCATTCTCTCATATTTTCCAAATTTTCAGCTAAATCGGTCAAGACCTTAAAGACTTATTGGTAATCATAATTCGAAAAATGATGTTAAAAAATTAAGGAGGCAGTGAAGATACAAAGTACACTTTAGAAGGCATGACGTGAATTAGTACAATGCAAAGATCTGGAATAGTTTTATAGTGTACAATGTCAATATCCAGTTAGGCCTCCCACTGGGGTGATGGGCCTTATGGGAATGTCGTACTCGGGTCATGTTGCACGCACCGGTGCTCGCTAAACAACGGTCCAACTGAGCGTTTCCTAGTATATTTTGTATTCCAGCCGCTGAGAATAACACCCTCTAGCGATGACAATTTGCACAACATAAACCCAATATCTACTAGTTTGCCCATGTTACCGTGGATACTTCAAGATATATTATTCAAAATAACTAATGAGTGACCGTGTACAAGCTGTAAAAGTGGAGTACTGTTCCATTTACCATTACAACACATCGACATAAGCTTCTGTTTCATCTAGACTGTCATTTCAACAAAAATATAACCTAATGTTTTGTCAAAGTTTAATCGGGGCATTGATAAATAATTTCACGTCCATTATATGTCTGAAAAGTGAAAACTATAACCAGAAATATGTCAATTTCAAATGCTGTTTTCACTTTGTTGTTTTTGTGTAGTTTGAGTATTTAATCAAATAAATGCAATCGCATTATACACGTAATTAAAAAACAACACATGAATGTGGTATTGAACGAAGCTTTTAAAGCTTTTATTAGATTGAACTAAAGTTATTGTGCAATTCACTGAATAATCATCCTGAGTCGTAAAAACCACCTTTTCTATCCGACAAAGTTTCTGTACACATTTTATCCATACTGAGCGGTTTAAACTCACACCCACATACAACACCTACAATTTCTCATTAGCATGCCCTAGTTTGTAAACCCAACACAGATTACAGAACGTAGCGTCGCACACTGGGATAAAGGTTGTTCCTGTTCTGTTTTACAACACACAAACGCGGCTTCATCCCAGTCAGCTCCCCGGGGCTAACGAAAATACGCGTCGTTGCTGGAATCGGTAATTTGTTGCCGCGCTTGTGTCAAAAAGAGTGGAAACCTACTTTAAAATACATTTATCACCGTTTGAATTACTCGTCACACTGTAAAGAGAATCGATTCATGTTGATGATATCACTCATGTTGAAGTTTATTCTTTTTGTTTTTAGCATCACATAATATTTTGCGTCTTTTTTCCCCTATTGTTATTCTTTCTACAATCTACATTGTATTTAAAAGTTTGTGTATGATAGTCGTCCTTATCGTTTGTGCGGCTCGTTCTTGGTATTAGATAACATTATAGATTATACAGAATTATTCTATTATATATTATGTGTAACTAGTAAACAAACAAGACAAAATCATTGTTATGTCAAAGGGTGAATCAAATGCTTCTTTTATAAATAAAATAACAATAATTATCTGATGTTAAATTTACTATTGTTGTGATCAAATGTGGTTGCTCCCTTGCTTGTACTTCGTAACTTATCCGTCCCTAGCATGCAACATCAAGCTGCGTTCTATAACCAAACAATAAAATATATTATCTAAGTAGAATAAACAAGGGTATAACCAAGCGTCAAGCTTTATTTATTGACACTAACCTTTTTAATAGAAGTGACTTTTTGCACCTGCCTAAAAAAATGGCTAATTTTTTATCCAACAACCGCCATGCATAAATGATACCAACTGCTTAGCAGAAGTAGCTGTACGCTCGCTTGCTGTCGCACCTGTTCGTTCCTTTTTGTTCACATGTTCGTTCCTTTTTGTTCACCTGTTCGTTTTTAGCCCTAATTAAGTACTTTTATAAACTTGATGCTAATTTCAACTAAAAATGTTTGTATGTTGTAGAGTATGATCATATTATATTTAAAGTACTGACTATGTACCGTTAATTTGAAACAGCTAATTTTGTCATAAATTTAATTTCAATTGTACTTTTAATGTTTAATATTTTTACCTAAACTAATGATAAAATAAATTACTTTTAACTTAGCATATGCCTCACCTCAAGATTCACTCTTACAGGGGAATACAAATACAATATTATTTAAAATGTATTGTACTATAATATTTGAAAAAATAAAGTGAATTGAATGTTTTGACACAGCAACTCGGTTTATTCTGACAATATCAAAACATTATTTCAGCCGAGCGGTTCACTCTGCAGAGATATCATGTCAGTGTTCCACGTTCCCGCGAGTATGTTACACCGCTATTAAACTAATAGTTTAAAACCCCGAGTAATCCCCGCTGTGTTCCCAGTGCGGCGGCAACACGATTACACTATGATAGCTGGGGCTTGTTAGTATGTGTTAGTGCGCGCGGCTGCAGGGAAGAGGGACATGGTTGTAATAAACTCAACCTGCGTCCGCCCCCCCCCCAACCCCCTTCCTTGCGACCATTTTGTTAATGCAGTAAGGCTATTTGAGACGAAGAGTGTTTATAGGTGAAGATTACATAAGCACATTCGAACCCACGTCCTCGTAGAGTTATACGCTCCGGACCAGTGTCCTAATCGTATGTGCCACCGCGGACGGCACGTCCTATTTGAGAGTAGAAATATTTTCTAGTTGTTAAGATATGAAGTTTATTTAGGGATTGGCTAGAAGGTAGTAATAATTTAATGAATTTTCCCTGCCCACAGGGCAGCAGGGCTAGAAGTTATTTTACAATTTTGCAGTTTATAAATTTTTCAAATAATTATAGTAATTTCCATAATGTTAAAAATCATCTATTTTTTTCGTGTGCCTTTTTGTTCAAATAGACCATTTTCAAAAATTTAAGTTACTATACATAGTAATTTGAGAAATCGGTAATACTTGCACAATAAAATTATGAAAAAGTATTATAAAAGTTTTGTAAAATTGAACAATCGTTTGTTTAGCTCATGTTTATATAAAATTTGAGGAATGTTACAAAATAAAATTTAAAAGAAAGTGGAAAGCAAAAAAGGTAGTCAGTCTATTAAGAACTATTTTGGTTAGTTGCACTCTTTGTGGATACTTCAATATTTATTGAGGGTTTGTTTAACATTAATGACTAAAGTAACTGATTGTTTATGTTGACAACAGTGAATGTGGTGCGAGTTTTAAAAAACATTTTGAAACACATTTAAAAATATATTTTCCGTCACACATCTGATAAATTCGTTATCGAAACATTATTTGAAAGCTCTCATTTGTACAACTTTAAATCAATGAATAAGTGTAAGAAGAACAAATTGGCAAGACAAATAGAAGGAGAAACATGAAACAATTAGAGAGAAACACTTTGTTTTTTACTTTTACCGTTTCCTTAATTACACCAACTAAGATTTATTTGTAACGACGATAGCAAAGAAAAGAAGATTGCACAGCAGTAATTAACAATGGCTATTAGAACAAGCATTTATTTTAACTAGGGAAAACGCCAAAGTCGTTGTTAAAACGGTGAGTGAGCCATGTGTTGAGTACCCCGGTAACATTCCTTTTCTTCCCCCTTTTTTAGGCCTCCCTAGCCTATCATAGGTTTACAGTGGAGCATTATTGCCTAAACTTTTGACAAACTTAAATACCCTATTATTTATACGAATATTATAATCAAACTTAAATGCAAATATTCCCGCGTACTCAAAACACATGACTCTCTCACCTCGTCAAAACAACGATTTTGGCGTTTCCCTAGTCGAGTTGGCTAAAGCGCCCTTATAGCCCAAATGGGGAGACGTGGGTTCAATGGTCGGGAAAGATTTGTAATTTTCTGGATTGTATTTATTAAAATATTTAACATGTTTTGAAATGCATATAACGCAGTGTAGTCCTACATCTGTGACAATACCATGGAAAACATAGCCAGTACGAAACGTGAAAATATTGCCCAAAGGTTTACTCAATCTACGAGCGGAATTTGGGGGTACCTTTACGTCCAACATTCGATTAACCTTGGACACGGCATTTCCCAGCCAGCTCAAAAACAAAACAAAAAAATATTATTTCAAATGAAAACCATTGTCATTAAAATAATTCCTACACATTCAACGAATTTTTTAGTTTTTTATTTCTTGCAGGTTTAAATCGTAAAGGATTGTGCTCATTTTGTTAAACAGTTCTCAGTTACCTGGTCACGGATGTCTGTTTAAAATTTCAGCTCAGTCTTATTAGCCGTTCGGCCGTATGGGACCGGACAGACAGACATTTAACATACATTTAACATTTAACATTTAACAGAATTATCACGCCCCAAGGCCCGATCGATTAGCGTTGTAGACTACGTCGCTGCGCTCACTCGTTTAATTATCGTGCTTTAAATTTATACGGATAGCTGAGCCTGATGTTGTGTTAATCAAACTAAATTACACATACACTCTCCATCTTGATTTCAAGTTTTTATACCCTACGTAATGTTTCTCGTGTGAAATTGGATTTAAAGCTTGTCCAATAGTTCTTTCGTTTTTTCTAGTCAAATGAGTTTTTATCCACTACTTCTTCCATGTCATTATATTCTGTGTCAGCTATCACCTCAACTTTGCCCCCACAGAAAGTCAGTTCTGTGACAGAGTAGGTCTAGCGGCGTATACAGTAAACTAGAATTTTTTCCTAACATAACATATAATATTGATTAATAATAAAATGTGAGCCCCAACAGTGATACGTATTAGAAAAACATGCACTCTAAATAACTGTGTGATTAAACATATATTTTTTAATCCCTTGTATGCTGTACGAAAAACATTAAAACAGTGCCATTGGGCATTGAAAATATTGGGATTTGACAAAATAATTCTTTTTTAGTATTTCAATGTTGAATAAGATGGTTTTATTGTTTTTTGTTCAATATACCTGGGAAATATAAAATTAAAACATAAAAAAACATATTACTTTATTTATCTTTGGCGACTTTGGTTTTTCCTAGGTCCAGGAACTATATCAGACAGACCATTTTCAACGAATTCACATCGACCATGTTGCAATGAGTGGACTAATATATTTGTCGTTGCCAATAAAAGCTATTAAACGGGGCCTCCTTTGAGGTTGTATAACCATCCTGAGGTTTAATATTCATATCAGCGTCTACTTGACAACATAATGATCCAATACGAAACGCAATTCCAAGTTCCAACACGCACGCAAAAACTTTTCAATAAAATCTCGAAGCTTTGCGTTCCTGCACTCTAACGCAGATTTGCACTGGCTAGCTCAGCGAGATACCATATTGTACTGCCTAGTTGTGTACTGCCTAGTTGTGTACTGACTATTATGTACTGCCTAGTTGTGTACTGCCTAGTTTAGTTGTGTACTGCCTAGTTGTGTGCTGTAGTTGTGTACAATAATCATTATTCGCACACATTTGTTGTACAAAAAACAAATAATTAGTCGATTGCAATAGTTCATACATACAAGATCAAACATACGCGATAATTAATGGTAACGCGGAACTTTATTCAAAGGACGTAGGATATTGTTGTACTACTTTCTTACGATGTTTTTACGTTAATCATTATAAGTTAGTTATTTTTACAAGGGACTATACTTTTGCAATCAGCCGAATCTGATTTACCGAATGTGGGTCAGTGGCAATTGAATTTAACTGACATTTATATTGAACTCAATTGATAAAACCTACTCAGCCTGGTATGATGGATATTTTTTCTGTATTTATTTCAATATAATCTATTACTCAGGAAAAAGAGTGTTTCCGGATTAATGAAATTGATAAATAAACGAACAGTATTTATTGCAAAAATAACAAGTATGGGATTTTTGTCATCATTACCCTCGTCAAAACTCCCCAAGGGTTTTTAACTCAACTAGCAACATTGATAAAGGCTTGTAAAGAACACTTTTAATTTGAAAAA
>JAMZAV010013441.1:0-14496 GCA_024449915.1 Sweltsa coloradensis | reverse complement strand
TCAAGTTTTTCATTGTTATAGTTGTAATGTTCCCTATGAGTTTTTTTTTTAAGTTGAATAACAACTAGGAATGGGACAGTGTATGCCTAGCAAGTAAACGTTTTTCATGGGTATAGGTCCTACAAGTTTACTGTTTTTCTAAAAACAATAAACGCATGTAGTATTGTAGTTTTATGTTGTGTGCAACTGATCACCAGCTGTCCAAAAGTTTGATGTCTATCTATATCTGGTAAAAGATCTATCTCTACTTCTTATTTTTACTGTGATTTCTGTTTAACACTAGTAGGCAGTCTTCCTGAGTTGGACACTACTAAACATAATAATATAAAAAATACACAAAAAATGTAAGTTTTCTAAAAACATTGAATGTAGAGTGTACACATGCTGATAGTCAAGAGTGTACACACGCTGATAGCCAAGAGTGTATACACGCTGATAGCCAAGAGTGTACACACCCTGATAGCCAAGAGTGTACACACCCTGATAGTCAAGAGTGTACACACCTGATAGCCAAGAGTGTACACACCCTGATAGTCAAGAGTGTACACACGCTGATAGCCAAGAGTGTACACACCCTGATAGCCAAGAGTGTACACACCCTGATAGCCAAGAGTGTACACACGCTGATAGCCAAGAGTGTACACACCCTGATAGTCAAGAGTGTACACACGCTGATAGCCAAGAGTGTACACACGCTGATAGCCAAGAGTGTACACACGCTGATAGCCAAGAGTGTACACACACTGATAGCCAAGAGTGTACACGTTTAGGATAGTACACGCATTTGCCCATTCCTAATAAGAATAAATATCACCCCTTAACATAGTGGCACAATCGGTAGGTGTATTTCTCACCTCGACCTCTAGCGTCCCCTCTACGGAGGAGAGTATGACGAGCAGCACGCCGAGCACCAAGCAAATGATGATGAGCAGAGTGTAGACGTGGATGGTCGTATCCGGCAGAGACTCCATGTCTCTCAGAGCCGCCATCACCGGCTGGAACTCTGGCTTCAGCTGAAGGGCGTGACGCAGGTGTAGGGTCGCCTCTTGGTAGTGCCCGTACGCCTGTACAGTCACGTACTTCATTATGTATGTTTATTAACCATGTTTTACGCTCTTTTGCTATGTTACAAGGCATTTAGTATGGCATTTACAAAATCAGTGTCTATTTTACATTACATTTCAATATTATTGTAAGTAGATAGGGCCTAGAAATTTGTAATATGCACATATGACATTTTAAAGTACAGAGAACACAGAAATATCTTGGATTAATAAATTATTACTAAGGGGCTTGTTACAATATTACTTAAATTACTTTTTGCTATCAGCTCTGCCTAGAACACTTTGAACAGTAACTAGCCACTATGATCAAGTTGCTTAAGTTTAGGTAGAACAGGTTTTTCAACCTGTTTTTGAAAACTGCTAAGTTATCCGGTAGTGGGGTAAACACCTTTTTGTCTAGCTAGACCATTCCAGATTAGGGATGGGCGAATGCGTGTACTTTCCTAAACGTGCACACTCTTGGCTGTCAGTGCATGTACACGTAGGCTACACTGTGTAATGTTTGCCACTTACTAAAAAAAAATGCGATCTATTTTATTGGTGTAGCGCCTATTCACGCGTCAGCTGGTAGCGATCGAGTCTGGTAAGTACGTCTCTGCGCAGGTCCCGAGTTCCGTGTGATGACGCAAGACGCGACGCGTCAGTCCGACCTACACGGAGAGCTGTGAGATAGCACTTTCCTGCTCCACTGTCTCACTATACGCCTTCTGCGCAGTGCGCCTGCGCCGCGTCAGTCTGGTAGACAGAGAGCGCCTGCGCCTTGGACTAGCAAGCCAGCTGGCTCTGAGGCGAGGTCAACCCGCTCAGGATGCACTCGGGCGGGAGTCGAGCGCGTAATATTTTACGTAAATGTTCCATTTTTTGACGAGCACACAGTATAGGGACACACACAAGTTTATTATTTTCGTAGAAACAGTAAACGTGTAAACGCATTAAAACGTTTACACGTGTACACTATCCCATCCCTATTACAAATCCTAACTGCAGACCCCACAAACGAACTTTTCCCTACTTCCGTCCTAAATCGAGGCACACAACGTTTATATCTAGGAGGCCAGACCAGATGGAACCGAATACGAACAAGAACATGTGAGATCAAGTAGGGGAAAGGAATTTAATGGATCAAATTGGAGAGAGAAGATTTAAGTGGTTCGGACATGTCAAAAGGATTGAAAGAGTGAGATTGCCGCAAAAGTGATGGAATTAGCTGACTGAGGGACAGATCACGACAACGTTAGCAGTATAGTGTAAGAAAAGATGTGAAACTGTGAGGAGGAGACTGAAATGTGGTGGAAAGAGAAGAGTGGTGTGGTGGTAAGAGAGAGAAGAAGATGGCGAGGCCAATCTTTAATGCCAACCTACCGGTAATGCAAAGTTGGATGTGGCAACAAGGTAATGATGATGATATAGGCCTACCTCATTGGATGAGCAAAGCCAAGACTTCAATTTCACTGACCCCCCCCAAAAAAAAAATTAGCTTGGGTGTTTTTTTTTTTTTTTGTTTTTTTGTATTTTTGTCCGTTTGTTCGCTCTCTACCGGGCAAACGACATATAGGCCTATGCGATCTTAATGAAAATTGGAGTGGACCTACGAAATCTCTGAACTTATACCTTCCACGTTTTTGGGTAGGCCTACAATCAAAGAAATATTTCTCATGAAGATCGTACTTTTACGATTTTTTTCGATTTTTAGTGTGATATTTTTGTGACATTTGGGCTGATTCTGACCAAATGGGTGGGGCTACAACGTTCATATTTTACATGGACATTAAGGTAGGTAATGGTGATGTACCGGTAATGCCTTTTGAAAGATAAAGTTGAAAAAGTTAGCCAGAATCCATAGAATAGGCCTATAGGTTTTAATATGAGATTTTGAGGTAGGTAGGCCTATATAGGCCTAATAACAATTAGGTAACAAGTAGGGATGACATCGGGTACTCGGGTACCCGACTCCTATCGGAGTCGACTCCATGGGTAAAAAATAAAAAAAATTTTTTTTTTTTTTTTTAATGATAAATTGAATGAGATTGCACTTGTTGTCTCGTTAGTCGTTATCTTATCTCAAAACGTAAACATAACAAATCAGCGAGAGTCTTGGCCGGGCCAAGAGACAAGCAAGCTAGTGATACGTAGCGGGTGGAGGGGGGGGGGGGGGGGAATGGCCGGACAGCGTTGTGCAACCCCACTGAAAATCAGTTATATAACTGAGTGGGTAGACTCATACAATTTATTTATTTATTTAACTAGAGTAGTGGGCTAAAAATAACTTTTGCATATTTTTTTTTTTTTTTTTAATTGCAGATGGGGGAGTCATCTCCTACCCGGTTCCCAAGGCTCCGGAGTCGACTCCAATATTTACTACCCGATGTCATCACTAGTAACAAGTAACAATAGAAACTTGACAACAATCACCTACAATGCGTTCAAAAAGCACTTGCAAAAGTAAAGAGATCCCACGCAAACTAAAAACTTACAAAAAAGCTCATCCATCAACGTGACTAAAAAAAGTGTTAGTGAAGCGGCCTAATCATAAAGAATACAGACATTTTTGTGCATTAATATCTTGAGTGTATGTAAACAAACAGTGTGGAGTCGATAGACACCACGAAGATAGCCGCTCTACTAAAGTCTCGTATGCAGTGCAGTTTGTGAGTAGAGAGAGGTTGGAGGGAGGAAAGGGTGAGCACACATTGGCTTTGCTACAGGACAATGCAGAATTGACGACATGTAGGCCCACGCATGTTCCGCTCAGTTAACGTGTTCATGGGCATGGTACTTTGACAAAGACGCTGGCGGACAAGAGGTTATCATACCGAAGGAGAGGGAGGGGAGAAGAAGTGTGTATTGCAGACCGTGTCAGGATATTTCATGTTGTGTATGATTAAGCTATGACATTACAATATATTTCCAATATGATGCAGAGATATCGATATCAAATAAAGGGTTGATCCCGTGATAATTAGGGATGCATATCGATACTTTTTTCATTATCGATTATCAAAATGGTGAAGTCATTATCGAATCGATATTATCGAATCAATAGGCCTATTATCGATAATATCGATATCACCAACACAGCCTGTTCCGACCTATAAGTGGAACCTCAAGTGTGGCAAGTGAAGGTCAAAACAATACTTTTGCGTTCCTTTCGCTGCCTCGCTGTCATGTGTTTATGGTTTCGTCATCGACTAATAGCTCATTTAGGGCTATAAACATAAATCTCCCGTGTGACACCATCAGCCCAGCCAGTGCATAGCACAACGTGAGATAATAGTTTGGTTCGTGCACTATTGACCAAATATTTGATATTTCGATAATCGATAATAAATTTTGGTTATCGATTATCGAAATAATATCCATTGTTGATTATCGATCAATAATATTGATTATCGTGTGCATCCCTGTGATAATGAAATCGAAAAGGGCCTAATCCAATCTATAATCTAGGGCCTAACCTTACTCATGTAGGGTCTACTTAAAAACAACCTTTTAATCTTACCTTGAATATCTCTCCGAGAGTAAAGTACTGTTGCCAGGCGTTCTTGTCCGGCGGTTGCACTTCGAGAGAACGCCTGGTCAAGTAGATGGCATCATCCAAATACTGCAGGTTGAATAACACCCGAGCGAGGTTCAGCAGTACCTGGAATAGTGATTTAGGCCTGTTACTGGTACTGGTACAGTGGTACTGGTACTGGTACAGTGGTACTGGTACAGTGGTACTGGTACTGGTACAGTGGTACTGGTACAGTGGTACTGTGGTACTGGTACAGTGGTACTGGTACAGTGGTACTGTGGTACTGGTACAGTGGTACTGGTACTGGTACCTACTTCTTAAGACTTGTTTATTTACATAGGCTATAGGACTATAGCATGGCTTAAATACTTGGCAGCTGAAGTGTGGGCCAAAGCCCCAGCCGCCGGAGGCTCTTTTGTGGAAGGCAAAAAAAAGTCAATTTTGTCATACTGATAAATGGCAACTCAAGGGATCACCGTTTTGTTTACCTATGAAGGATATAGGCCTACACTTAGGCGGTTAGGCCTAGTTGATTTTGGACATAAAATTAAAATTTGATTACCTACCCAACTAAACCATCATGTGAATAGAAGTAGGCTATGTTAAATGCACAATAATAGTGGCAGTTTTGAAATAACTAATGAATAGCTCAAAAACTAAAACTAAACTTCCTGCACTCGGACCTTGTGAACAATTTTTTACAGCAACTATCTGCGCCGTAAAAAGTAAAACATTTTTTTTTTTTTTTTTTTTTTTTTTTCATGACTCATACACCATAGCAAAATTGTACAAATAAATAATTAATGTTACATAGGCCTACAGAAATAAATCTAACAAGAATATAATCAAAAAACCCACAAAGCCTGAAAAAGGCTTAACTGTGGGGTAAAGACAATTAATAAATTATTTAAGATGGTGACAATACAGAGAACGGAACATATAGGTAACCAAAATAAACATGAAAAAAATGTATGTATAAATACTATGGTTGCATGACATATTCAGTTAATTTGTGAAATCCAAAAAATTACAGAAAAAGAATTATTAGCGGGAAGTGGCCCATTTTAGTAAATTTCAACCTACCAGCTTAGGCCTACATAGGCCTAATTATCCTACCGGTAATGACAAATCATTATCATGGCAAAATATATTTGTTTCAGCAATTGACTTTCCAATTGTGCAGTAGGCCTACCTAAGTGAAATGTTGTACCCCCCCCCCCCCCAAATAGTTCCATCACCACCAACCCTCGACAAATCTACGAAAAGTACACTCGTGTTGTGTAACATCCACTTGCAAGTAGGTTGCGTGGTGAAGCTGGCAAATTGAAAAAAAAATCCAACCAGTGAATTCATCTAACACTATGCTGTAGAGCCCAAGAGTTAATAGGCCTACCCTTTCAGTTCCACTTTGAAATTTCTTTAAACACACTTGGCAGCCTATTATAGAACTGTTTAGTGTTTCAGTGTGGGTGGGAGCTTTATTAACTTGTTCAAGACTTTTGACAGTGATATGAAAACAAATCTTGAACCTAGGTCACCTAGTGTCATAGCAGGTCACCCAATGTCATAGCCATGGTAGGCCTATTGGAATACTAGGGCCTAATCAAAATTCCATATTCCAAAAAACAGTTCCTGCATTGTCTTTTTTCGAGGCCAAAAAACAATATTGCCCTTTTCAGTACTGGTAATCTAAAGATTCACCTTGTGTTTCTTTGCAATTGTTTCCCCACATTAATATTCCGTAATTAATATGAGAGAACATGGAAACAAAATAGTCAATAGAGCCCTTTAATTTGACTTCTAATGTTAGGTCTACACTTAAGCATAAATGTTCAATCTATAGGCCTAGACCAAACTTTGGCATTATGATTAGAGCTTATCTTTGACCCTGAGTATGATATAGGGCAGAGGCCACATGGATCGGCGAATCTTATCTCAAAGAGGCATAAACTCAAAATAACAGCTGCCAGGTCTAGGTCTAGAGATTTGGCTATGATTGGGTCAAGGACAAAATGTAAAAAATGACCATAATATTAACGGTGTTCAACTCACCTCTGCATTATGTGGGGACACAGCCAAGGCTCGACGAAAACACTCGATTGACTTTTGAGCGTCACCTTTGATCCTCCAAAAGTTACCGATCTGGTTGTACAATTGTACAGATTTTGGCTTTTCTCTCTTTGCTTTCTTTAGTTTTCTTTCAAGTAAACTTACATCAAACTCGGTACCTTTAGTACTCCGTTTCTTAAAAATCATCGCGACTTGCGGTTCAGGAACATGGGGGTGGCTTTGTCGATTTGCGACACCAACCAGAGTATCATAATAGGTAAAGTTGACCGGTTTTCCACAGTCCAAATGTTCTTCACTATCTGTTCCAACCTGATTAGAAATTTCCTGTAATTTTACTTTAGAATTCCAACCAGTTGTCAGCTTGTTGGTAAGGTTAGTGCCATCTGCAAGAACTTTATTGTCAGCAAGATTAATCATTGGACAATCACTGCAGTACTGATTCATATCATATTTCGACCATGTTTTGCCACGATGTATGGTTGAAGTTATTATATCAAATATTCTGTCATTTTTATTGTCGCTCAAACCAGGGAGACTGACAATACTAGGAAAATGACTGGACTCGACAATCTTACCCTCTTCAATGTTCAATTTCCATAATGTTGATGTTCTTGAATTGCTACAAATTATTTGAAATGCGAGTATATAAAGTGCCACATACGTTATGTACCTCACGGTACTCATGTTTACAACTTCAAACCTGACACCACTATTATTAAACTCTGCAAATCAATCAAAACAAGATGCACGTCGGCCTCGCAGACCGGTATTCCAGGCCTCAGTGGCCTCTAGGTCCCTTTAATCGAAAAAGCTAAATGCGCCTTTTAAACTTTAATTCGTGTTATCATCTGACGACACCTACAAGGCGGTGCTACGGTTAGTTTCCGTTGCCAACTTTGGATAATGTGTAGTGTGAAATGTATGTTTTTTAGGCGTTCTTGTCTTTACGTTTCTAGTTCAGTACCTTTTAGATAAGACATTTTTATTGTCTAAAAGTTACATCTTTACATTCATAAATTAGTGTTTCTCATCGGTCAAATTTAAAAAAATACGTTTGTTGTGTAGACATTCAGAATCGGTGGTACTACCGGTGGCCACACTGTACCGAAAGATTTTTGTGGTGACGTTGACATCTGGGGACGTGATCGTGGAAAATGGCGACTCCAATGATGTCTTGTAGGTTACTGTTCGCTGTTGTATTTACAGTTTTATCGACAGTTAACGCTGGTGGTAATACTTTGGTTTTACTTGATAATCTAGCAATCAAGGAGACTCATTCTATGTTCTTCAAATCGCTTCAAGGTACGTTTTTATTCATAATATCGTTCGCGAAGCTGTAGCTTGACCGGTGTTTCTGTGCTAAACCTTGGGCATAGGATTGTCTACGTAACCTACACGTATGCCTCCCTAGGCCAATGTTGCCTAGCCAATATGTCATATTTTTCTTTGCAGAACGTGGGTATTCTATTACTTTCAAGTCGGCTGACGATGCTAGTCTGGTTCTCTCTAAGTATGGAGAGTTTATGTACGACCACCTCATCATTTTCGCACCCTCTGTGGAAGAGTTTGGTGGGTCTCTCAGTGTAGAAACCATTACAGAATTTATCGATGGAGGAAACAATGTCTTGGTAGCTGGTAGCTCAAATTCTGGAGACATACTTCGCGAGCTGGCGTCAGAAGTTGGCTTTGAAGTAGATGAAGAAGGGGCTTCCGTTATTGATCACCTGAACTATGATGCCAATGATCTTGGAAAGGTAGGCTATGGCCATGAGTTTATCCTAGTAGTGCATGCTTGACTTAAATAAATAAATAAATTGTATTTAGAGTCTACCCACTCATTGTAGCCTAGGTCTATCTTGCCTTACTTACCCTATACACCCTACTTGAGGTTAATGATTTCAATACCAGCATGAATGCGCAGCGCTAGGGCTAGCCCTAGGCCTATGCCTGTTTTGATATAAAGTAGGCTAGCCCCTAGTAGTCTACAAGAAAGTATAATTATTTATGTGTTCTCTTGAACTTGTTTCAGCACACACTTATTGTAGCCGATCCAGCTGATATGATTGATGCCGCCGTGGTAACGGGCACTCGTAACATTGCACCTCTCCTGTACCAGGGTACGGGTCTGGTTGCAGATCGTGACAACCCTCTGGTCTTGCAACTGCTATCTGCAAAGAGTTCCGCGTACTCTTATGTTCCTGACCAGCCAGTAAAGGAGGTGGGCAAATAATTACTAATAGAAACTCTGCTATTCAGAGCAATTCTTTTTTTCTCAATTGACGACTCAAAATGGGCGGAGCTTAAAACGATCGATAGGTCACGTGACTAGTATTGGGTATAAATCCTCATTTCGCAAGCTGGCGCCTGCTGAACGGCGCATCACTTATCACGCTCTAACTTTTATTCTATTCATTATTTGGACAACACTAAATGAATAATATTAGCAAACATAATAATCCTTGTAATAGCGATTATTCCGATTGTTTTGACAAAGTCGTTTAGCTTGTTATAAACAATGTACGCATCACACAAGTGAAAATATCAATGACTTAAGTTTTCTCATTAATTAATTGGACAAAAAACTACTGATCGGATTTCGACAAGGATTCTTTGTAAGAATGCATCAGACTGTATAGACAAGAAATATAGGCCTACCTACTAACTTTCTAGATAGAAAGTGCACTGAACGAAAATTTACAGCATAGAGTAATATGCAGCGTTGCACTTTCATGTCATCGTACCTCACTGACCGACTACAACGAGTCAAACTGACTGATCAGCATACCTCACCATGGGAACGCATCAAGAACGGTGTCCCCCAAGGCTCAATAATTAGTCCAATCTGTTTCTCACTTCTTGTAAACGACTTGGCACCGTGCATCGCTAACAACTCTCTAAATCGGAAAAATAATTCAATTTGCCGATGACTCGAGCGCTGCCGTTCATGCCGACAACAGTCTAGACCTTGACAATGAAATCACTTCCACAATCATGGACTTCTCCCACTGGTTCAGTCCAATTAAGCTCAGGATGAACGAAGCTAAAACCCAAATAGTCTTATTTGCACCTCAGGGACAAGAAGCTAACTTCCATCAAGCACACCAACAGTCCCTTCAGCTAACTGTTTAGGATTGACCATTGACCACCATTTAAACTGGGTACCTCATGTTGACGGTCTGCTACGTAAGATAGCAAAAGCTACCTTTGCCATTCGAACTCTTGCCCGAGAGTGCGACCTATCGGTTTTGAGGACAGTGTACTTTGCGCAAGTCCAATCCATTATCCAGTATGGTATAATCTTTTGGGAGGGACACATCAATCCATCCAAGTCTTCCGTGCTCAAAAACGGGCGATCAGAAGCATGGTATCCATTAACGCTCGTCAATCATGCAGGCCTAAATTCCGTGAGCTTAATATAATGCCCTTACCTTGCCTGTACATATTGGCTATCTGCCTGTTCGTTTAAGGGGAATCTTCCCCGTTTCCAAACGGGCAGTCATCATGGCCATGGCACGAGATCTGCTGTTAGCCTTATCCATGAGCGGCATAGACTGAAGTCGACGAGCTTAGGTGTCATGCAATGGGTCGTAAGCTCTACAAAAACTTGCCTAGGGACCTGAAGACCATCCAGGACAAACGGGCCTTCAAGATTAACCTCAAACGTTTTCTCCAGGAAAAGTTATACTCTCGTAGAAGACCTCCTGGCAGAGAAGTGGAAGTGATCTTAACGCTTTTAATTATGACACCTTGTGTCTTTTAATTTTTTATTCTCTATTCTCCTTTTAATTGTTATTGTTGTTAATATTGTGCTTGTAAATTTTGTATGTGTTTGTTATACAGATTTTGACCATTACAATACTCTACTGATATACTCAGATTCATGAGTCATACTGTATGCTTATTAAATTAAATAAATAAAATAAATAAAGTGTTGCGCCGTGAAGCAGGCGGGCAACTTGCGAAATGAGGATTTATACCAAATAATTCTGCCATGTTGCCTCGTGACGTCAGGAGGGCGGGTACAATTCAAGTCGTCAATTCCAAAACAATTTTACTCTTAGAATTAACTTTGGATGAGGATCATTTTAAAAGCCTTCAGCCCAAGTGGCCTACGTCTAGACAGTTCTTTGCTCATCTCACCACAGATATGGATTTAATTTTTAAATGCTAAAGACTCGAGAATACTAACTAGGCCTACTTGTAACTTACCAGGTCACAGGTAGGTAGGCCTACCGGTTTTTAAATATCCTTTATTTTTCATATCGAAAGGGCTTTCTAAGAAAACCCTCTGCAAAGTTTTAATCCCCAAGTTAAAATATTTATTGATTTGGTTAATGGGGAACTCCATAATAGGCTATGTGCCACAAAACAAAAACTAATTGGACTTGCTAATAATAACTGCACATTCCTTTGAACGACCAATTCAATTTTGTAGACCTACATAAGGGCCTGATAGACTGTGTCCAAATTTAATAATACTACTAAGGCTTAGCATTGCCTATTGATAGCTCTGTTCAAAGAAGGTCTATGCCTAGTCCTACCACTGGTAGCCCCCACCGTTTGTTGCCTTTTTTCAGTTTTATTGCCATCCATGTCTAGCTTATGTTTTTTAAATGGCAGTTATCTTTCTTTTGAACTTAAGCTTAATGATGAATGACTAATGAGTTGCGTATTTCAGTACCCTCATGCGGTTGGCAAGAACACACTTCTGATTGCGGCGCTGCAGGCTAGGAACAACGCAAGAGTCGTCTTCTCTGGCTCGTTGTATTTCTTCTCCGACGAGGCCTTCACGTCACCGGTACAGAAAGCTTTGGTGAGTGTTGGTATCGAAATAACAAGTGGAACCCGTCCCGAGACCCCGAGTATTAAACCAAAACCAAAAAGTAGCTAAGACAAAGGTTAAACTGGACAAATTACCGTAGGCTATTTACCTGATTACAAGGCTATACAGTCGAAATCTTAATTTTATCGACCCTGGTTTTTTCTCAAAGAAACTAAATTTACAAAGAGGCCGACTCATGTACCAATTTTACCTTCGTCAAAACCCGGACTCACCACTTTGATACGCGTGTCTCTACGTTGCCAAATAGAACTCGCTTCAAACACGACACATTTAAATTGCTTTTCTATTGTGTTGAACGGAGTGGAGCCTCCTTATCGACAATGCTGACCAAAGTCTGTGGCGCGCGCCAAGAGGAATTAAGGGTTGACAGGTCTACAAGACTACTTATTCCGTTTGAATGAAGAGCGGCAAACTAGGCAATGTCCATAAAATGAGGAATCTGTGTTTATGATTATCTTTTCAGTTCAAAAGGCATCTCAGCTTAGAATTGGCAAAGTTATGGGTACGGTACCTATATTTTCCAGCATGCTTCACTTTTTTCAAGCTGAACTTTAATTAAGGGTCGTCTTGCTTTTGTCAGCCTGCAATTGAGTCAATAGGGCTACGGTAGGCCTACCGGTAATTCTAATTTTTAATTTTGTTTAGACCTTTATTTGTGCTTCTGTGAGAGTTGTGAAAAGTTTCCCACAACAGTGATGTCATGCTGGTTAGTCGAGCAAAAGAAATTTGCCTAAACCGTAATTTTCCTATTCTATTATCCTCTCTATGGTGTGGGAACCTGCCAGGTGTAAGAAACCAGCCTTGACCTCTTGTTTGCCTGTAACTCAGGGTGGCCGCAAGTACGACGTGTCTGGCAACCAACAAGTGGCGACCGCTCTCAGCCAATGGGTTGTTCAAGGAGCACGGTGTCATGCGCGTGATGTCCGTCTCTCACAACCGTCCGGCGAGATCGATCCACCGGCGCGTACACGATCATGGAGACGGTCGTCTACACCATCGGGATAGAGATGCTCAACAAGGGTGAGTAGTCACACTGCAGCTGTTGTGTTCGTTGTAGTTGTAGTCACCACGAAAGTCAAGGAAATTTCGATTTGTCACTAGCGCGCTCTGTCGATGAAAATGTGAACCTTTTACTCTCTTGCGGCAAGAATTCAAAAATACTGGAACTTTAAGGGGACTTTTTAATAGACGTGCGTTAATAACCGTGAGACTCGCAAAAGCCAAAATAGTTTGAATTTCGAATCTAGTTACCTAGGGCCGTACTATTCGAATTTCGAATCGAATATACTCAATATAGCCTAAGTAAAAAATTACTGGCGAATATTATTTGAAAGTAAAATTATTTGCATAGCCCTACTTATCAACCCTATTTGGCATCAAATCATGAAAAATAGGCCTACTCTTTAATTTTTTTATTTTAATTTTTTCCCTTTTTTTACAAAACACTTACATTTTGAAATTGGTGTATTTAGGCATTAAAATGATTTTTAACCCCTTGAACACACCCATTTTAAGACATTCCGTGGCCCCATATAGGCCTATACCAAGAAATCCCAAAAATATCCAAAAATCATTCCCCTCCCCCCCCCCCCCTCTTTTTGAACTTAAATTTGTGATTTTGTTCTTACCAGGGATCAACCCTTGAAAATTGTGTAACAAAAAACTCGCCCCGTCTTTTAGTACTCGCTCCTAGCGGGAAGGTACTTTCGGCGGAAGGCAAGGGGGGTTTGGGGGCGGAGCCCCCCAACAATAGCGCCGCAGGCGAAAAATTTTGAGGTCAGGTTTTATTAAAGAGCGTTTGGTGCGTTTTAGGATAACATAGCGGGCTTAATTCAGTACTGAAAAAACTTCAGTATTTATACCGTGGAAAACTCGTAAACCACTTGCAGATAAGATAAGATAAGAACACTGATGGTACAAATCATATGCGCCGCATCAACAAAATGCCCAATGACTTATGTTGGCGATCGCGTCTTACAATAATGTGTCTGGCTGTTTACTAGGGATGACGAAACCCGACTTTTTTACGACCCGGGTACCCGTCCACATTACCCGCGGGCTTACCCGGGTAGTAAAACAAAAAAATCGTGTGGGGTGTCTAATGAACTGTGAAGAAACGCGCTCATCAATTATCGTAATATCTCAGACGTAATGCTGTTCTATAAACAATGACGTGCCGATGAAGTAGTATTTCATAATCACGAAAGAGGAACAGCAGCGGGCCGTTAAGATAACACTCACTGTTCGGTTGCATCTGCTTTATAACTTGTCACAGTCAAGTCAAGGTCACGACTCACGATGCGTTGGCTCGGGCGCAGCAGGAAGGGGGGGGACTGGAGCCCGAATGAGAGTAAACAAGATAAGGAAAGATTATCACCATGGGTGATAGCTTTTAAGTTTTGACTTCTAGCAGATTGAAAACATAAGTGATGTTTGTGGTAATTATTTACGCGGTTATAAATCTCTGGAAGATCGCACAAGTGGTTAGGCAGGAGGGGGTGGGGGGGCATACTCAGCCACACTGCCACAAGTCGGCGGCATGAATCGGGCGCTCGATTCAAATTCTCGCAAAAAAACGATATTTTGAAGCACGTCCATAAAAGTTACTCGCAAGAGCCAAATTGTCACTCGCAAAATGCGAGCGTGCGAGTGGGATTTTCAAGGGTTGCCAGGGATGACATCGGGTACTCCTACCCACTCCTGTTAATTTTTTTTTTTATTATTATTAAAATGATAAATTGAATGAGATTGCACTTGTCTCGTTAGTCGTTATCTTATCTCAAAACGTTTAACATAACAAATCAGGAGAGTCTTGGCCGGGCCAAGAGACAAGCAAGCTAGTGATACGTAGCGGGTGGAGGGGGGGGGGGGTGAATGGCGGACAGCGTTGTGCAACCCCACTGTAGATCAGTTATATAACTAAGTGGGTAGACTCATACAATTTATTTATTATTTATTTAACTAGAGTAGTGGGCTAAAAATAATTTTATTTTTTGCATATCGAC
>JAMZAV010013440.1:0-36083 GCA_024449915.1 Sweltsa coloradensis | reverse complement strand
GTTTGCCGTCTCTTTGTATGACTCACTTATCACGAACTTAAAAACAACCTGACTAAGTAGACAATCCACACTTCAACTATGTTGTTAAATGTTAACTGTAGTCTGTAATTATTTATAAAACTAAGAATTATTCGGTATGTTTGCCGTCTCTTTGTATGACACACCTATCACTAACTTTAAAACTACTACAGTAAACCCTCGTTACTTCCAACTCGGTTACTTTGAAAAATGCTTTATTTCGAACGAAAACATCGGTCCCGACGGTCAGTATAGGATTTAACAGTGTATTAGATTCGGTTTATTCGAAATTCGGTTTATTTCGTAATTCGAAAGAATATCTTGGCCTAACGGTCAATTTACGTGTGAAATAGTGTGGTTAATTCGAAGAACTTTTCCGAGAATTTTTCCGATGTTCGAATTCGGAAAATGTGTTTTGAACGGTCTGTAGTACGCCGCACGAAAACAAACCGATGGCTAGCGGCAGCGACAACAAAGGAGATGCGCACGCATCACGTGACTGGACTGGCGACCGGCCGCCGGCAGCTACTGCAGCCTGGCGACATCAACACAGCCGACGCGCCCGTGGCATTGCACAGTAGGCCTACCGGTACGTCTCAAGCTTTCACGACAGTTGCATCGCCAAGTGTTTGTTCCGTTGTTAGCCGACTACGTGTTTTGCGAGTGTTTGTTGTGAATTGTGACCATGCACAGTTTGGCGCCAGCTTCAACGACTACGTGAATGTGGACGAAGACATTGCAACTTCGGCCGTGGAGTTAGAGCCTGAAGACCAGCCTTCATATGAGTCGGAACCTGGGCCATCCGATAGGCCTAGGCTAGTACCAGCAGCCTATTAGCGACGATGAAGATGAACCCGACGAGATCGAGCGCCCTGCCCCTACCAGGCAAGAAGTCGGCAACGCGCTTGCTGTGTTGGAGGCCTACATCGCGACGAAGGATACCACAGAGCTGACCTTGGAGCAATTTGATGGACTTGCGAAATTCGTTCGGGAGACTTCGAGACAGAAGTTAGTGCAGAGGATGATGGGAGACTTTTTCCGACCTTCAAGTTCGACGTGAGGTAGGGCCTATGTGAATTTAAATCCAATCTTTCTTTAACAATGAAATTTATAGCTTTTCCTAGGCCTAGTGCTAACCACGGTTTTTTCTTTCTACAGGAATGACAACTTCCTCGAGCCTAGCCTAGCCTACTGGGTACACAAGCAACAAGATGTAAATAATGTAGGCCTACATATTAAATACTACTGTAGGCCTACATAGAACTGTAAATTTAGAAAAATGACATAGCCTTCAGCACAATATGTAAATGCAAATTAATTAATAAAATTTGTGTAGGTAACACATTTTTACTATCATAACTTGTGTCAGGTAATAACATTATTAGCCTTTTCCTAGCTCCTAGTTTAGCCTGTCTTTTATCCCTTAGACAGTTGTAAAATCACAAAAAAACTAGGCCTAAGTACAAATCATTAAAAAAAATTTTTTTTATTTTATTTATTTTTTTAAAATGTATGCTTAGTTCGAATTTTTTTATTTCGAAATGCCTTTTTTGGGGTCCCTTCAATTCGAACTAACGAGGGTTTACTCTAGAACCTAAAAGAAGACAACCTACGCAAACACATTTCAACCACATTTCAACTATATGGGTATGTTTGTGTTTGTTAACTGTAGTCACTGAGCCATCCATACTCTTCACATATCTCGACAAACCTTGTAATGCTATTCACTATCACATTAATTAAACTAGTACATAAAACACTTGTAGAGCTGTCACTGTGCTAGAACAAATCTGCCAACACTTCATCCACACAGAATGTCAACCCCTTACTAAATACAACACGTGTTCTAACCGAGTGTCTACCCTCGCCCGGCCGGCTTTGTCAGCTCAGCAGGTCCCCATCCACCTGCGTCACATGCCCCCAGGCGCGCGTCAAAACAAACCGTTGTATAGGGTATAGGCCTCATCCAAGGTTGCCAAAATGTCCGGTATTCTTATTTTTTGTATACCTTCTTGTATTAAAAAAATACTTCGTCCATTGTGATTTAATGCCTTTAAATATTGCGTTTTTGATGTTTTGTAAAATGATAATAATTTGAGATTTATCATATGAGTCAATATTTTTTAAGGTAGCTCAAGCGAATATACTCTCTAGTTTTTTAGAGACTTTCTTAATTTTGATGGTATCTCTAATATGGTTTAAAAGCCAGAGATTTAGCCGCGGTCGTTTAATCAGTTTCTCACTCGGACACTGAAGTTAAAAATCAACATAGGGCGTTGGTCAGGGGTTGAGTGGGTCGCCGTCGCTCTGCCCTGAAACACACGTTAATCGCTGGCTAGAGACAGACTAGGGTTCGTAAGGCTTGTGTGACAGCTTTCGTTCTCCCTGGTGCCGTCTGCTGTCAGTCCGGGTTAGTGGAGAGAAACTATATGGACTGTCAAAGTTACACCTGTCCTTTCGGATGGGACGTAAAAAAAACAGCCGTTGGTCCCCTTGTACTTTTCGGTAGGAGAGGCTATGTGCGGTACCGGTTCTCCCCTCCTCCTCTCTATTAAATTTGCACTAGTGGGCTACATGCCTGTTGCAAATAGAGACATTAAAAAAAAAAAAAAAAAAAAAATCAAATCCAAATCAAATCAAAATCACACACAATTAATTAAAAACACTAAGTAACGAATTTTAAATGAATAAGTAATAATGAAGCTTACTTTTATAATTATATTCCCAAAATTACAAGATTTGTTATGGTATTTTTCACAGGCTGTGATTTGACTCACATATTTTTGTTGTTCGTAATAAAAAACAAAAACACAGTAAATGCTCAACTAACAACCAATTGTATTTATAAGGAGCTTTTAAAATTAAATAAATATATTGGTGTTGAGTTTTTATTTAACTTAAAGCGTCTTCAATAGTATCAACTATCAAACAAAGGATCTGGCATCACTGTAATCACAGCGTCCGAGGGGCCCCGTCAAGGGGCTGGTTTGTAATCAAAATCAATTGTGATGGCCGCCGCGTTTCATTCGGTGGAAAAAGGATGCATTTCGAAAGTTATTTTTTTTGTTTTTAACTACGTTAAAGAAAAGTATTATTTAAGTAATGTTTTAGGAAAGGCTGCAGGAAGAAATGCAAAGGCAAATAAATTTTAAGAGTCAACACTCACTGACATTAGTGGAGGCGTGTGGTGTGGAAATAGAAACTTGGTAGTGAATTATGGTGCTCCAATGCGAAGAAAGCTTTATCACTTCGAAACGGTAAAGTGCGAAACGTATGTCTTGGACTAGCAAGTATACTTACTATTAATTCTGTCAAATGTTATATAAAAATCAATCTTCCAAGTTAATACATCGAAGCCCCAACATCGCCCAGAATCGTGGACGCCACACATCGATGTGAATTACAAGCTAGCATTTAGGTAAGTAGTAACTTAGCTTATTCTTTCTTTTCTTACATAATATGTGTTACGCGCTTAGGCCTAAGGCCATAGCATCGCCTTGGCCTTACCTACGATAATATATCAATCTACCTTAGTGTATAAATAGCATAGGCCAGGATTCTCTTTAGTGTAAAAATCTTCAAACATACACGACTCATTGCAACCACTATTTGATTACTTTTACCTAGTAGACCATAGGCCTACAAAATATATAAATGCAAAATCAGCCGGAGATAATTAAATTACGGCACCCTAAGAACAATAGAGATAGTAAAGGGGCTGGCCTTCCTTATCTCTGCCTCCAAGCCAGATTTATCTGCACGTACACGTCAGTGAACTTCTCGTTCGACCCCACTCCCCCCCCAACCCCACACCACCACCACCAATGCGACAAGGGATCGTGCCCATGAAGACGGACTGCCCCCTTGACGAATGGATAGACAGATTTAGGGAACCATTAGTTTTACTCATTCTATATAAATAAATCACTAGTCTTGTCTCTGAAATGATTTTGAGATTTTCACGTCATTATTTATTGCCTATTGGAAAGCATCTCGGCATATTTATGGATTCTTTAGTTAGTTTTATTAGACACCCCACTCGATTCTTGTGTTAGGCCTACCACTCCGAGTAACCAGCGGTAATGGGACGGGTACCCGGGGTCCTAAAATGTAGGGTTTTCGTCAATCCCTACTGTCAAAGTTACAGGTTCCATACGCACTAAACGCTTCTGGTATACAAGGCGCTTCTTAAAGATTGTTGGTCATTAATTTTAGTTAGTCGTCTCTGTTCCAACCAGAAGATCCAGGGTCGATTACCGCCTATTAGACAGAAGATTAAAAAAAAAAAATCCTTACTTGGGCCTAGTCTAACAGTTTTGGGTTAGGAGTTTGTAAACGTGATGTGGAGCAGCCTAGCAATGAGGACACATAATAAATTCCAAAATTGTTTTGATTCGGCTTGTGATTTCTTGACGTTGACCCACGGGTGTTTTGCACTGTCCATTACAACTGATTGCCAATTCCTATTAAAAAATATTGATCTTGGTTGGTTTTTGCTCACTCGTCGATTGCGTCGGGGCCTACAGGCTTAGCTTGGTCGCTTGGATTTAAAGGCCCCCACTGACAAATCAGTTAGCATAGGTATGTGGGGGGGTGGACTGGGGGAAATGTGGGTAGAATCTAAATACGAATTATTTATTTGGTACCAAATATAATTATTGGTAGATGGACCTATAGGCCTAATGAACACCACAGTATTAAGTGTTTTTTTTTTTTAAATTTTGTAGTAGGCACGGCTAAATTTCGAGTCGAGTCTTTATTTAGTAACCCCCCCTCGCCATACTCGAAATCTTTTATCAGAACTTTTCAATGTTGGTGGAGGTGCCGGGTAAGCTTATAGCAAAATCACCCAGAATTCGTAGAAATGGTGGAACGGTGACGGGTAGCGGGTAGTGTGAAAACGCAAAAAAAAATTATTACCTATTTTGGCCGCTACCTTACCAGCCCGATTAGCCAATACAGTAACCAGGATCGCACACCCTATTTTGTTGTTAGTTAGATGTAATTTTATTTGCAGGATTGCTGGACGCAGGAATAGGGACCTACTAAGGAAAACATTTCTAAGTGCATTAAATATCCCACCCTAACTGAGACTTTGATAAAAGACATGACAGAGTTGTTGGTCTGTATAGAATTCGAGGCACAGTCATCGTGCGAAGAAATGATAGACTCGGAGAAATCTTGACCAAGTTGACAAATGAAAAACAGTAAGCTTTATCGGCCATGCAATAGTCACACACCTTCTGATAGTGGTAAACACCATGAATGTAAAGACTCTGAGCCTATTTCCTCAAGAACATTAGTCAGGATTCTTCTACTGACAATACTAGAAACACCCCAAATAAACGTCTCAACACCATTAGATCAACTCTTTAGGGCACCTACGATCATACTTGCAAAACACCAAAAAGAAAGCAAATGTCATCAAGTACTATGGATGTAGAAGAACCTTCCAACCCAAAAAAGGTAACACCTTATCTGCTAATATGACATGGGTTGGCCGTGTTAGAGGAAACGGAAAATGTTACAACAGCCAGTCAGGTAAATACAAGGACTTATTATTTATTTACCCAAATGATCATAAAATGTAGTCGCATTAGTTTGTTGTATCGATCATGCAGGCTCAAAAAATTATTAAATGCACATGCCCGGATGAGCATGTTGGAGGATAATTTTACATGCCCAGACAGAAAAACTGACATGACAATGTATTTTAAAACAATTTAAAATAATTATCAGGACATAGAAGTCCTTTTTCTTCGAATCAAAAATGGTCCTTTGTTTATGCGCCGACTTTTGGTGGCAGTGGGTTGAGTATGGCCCCCCTGCTTTACCACTCCGATCTACCAGAGATATAATGGGTAAATAATTACCATAACAATTCTAATGTTTTTTATATGCTAGAAGTCAAAAGCTAGGTGATTAACTGACAATTAAACCACAGGGGAAAAAGAGGATACGCAAGGGGCCGCCTTTCCTTATCTTGTTTACTGCCAGCATTCGGGGCTCCCAGCCTCCTCCCCGCGCAAACCACTTTCTATCTTTTCTATACTCCCTCCATGTTCTATTCTTCACTCTATGTGACTTTTTTAATTTAGGTCACGGTGTACTGATGGGCATCATTCGAAGAAGGTGCTTAGTTATGCGACACGAATAAAGTCGTGTAGAAGGTGCGTGCCCACTTCTTCAAAACGTGATTCATGATGTCGCTCAAACTTTACAAAAAGTTTCAAAAGCAATGGTAGAAGCAGACTGGCCTGTAAGCTTACGTGGCTCGACAAAACCAGTATTTGAAAGCAAACAAGTAAGATGTAGGTGTTTCATTGGAGATGAAGCTCATTCTTCGACCATGGATAGCATGAGAGCAGTGAAACCAGATGTTAAGAAATGGTCCACCTAAACCACATCAAAAAGGGATTTAACACGCTTTGTACAAGCTAAAAATAAGCATAAAGTTTTGCAAAACAAAGTCATAAAGTATCTTAATATGTATTGATTGTGTCTTCTCGTACGCTGTTGCTCAAAACAAAGACGATAAAATTGGGCTTAAAAATGCTTTAATATGTAACAGACCTTGTTTTTTGGAAGACACGATGTGGTGCAAGTTTGGTTGCGCCACCAAAACCCGTGACCCGTAAAATTTACCCGTCTTCCCCGTGGTTGAGTGTCTCCCACGGGTTTGGAGCGGGAATTTTTTTTATTACAAGAGTTATTTGCCAGGTATGCAACTCAACGCAGACAAGATTCGCTCCATGAGGGTCAACTCAGCAATGAATCATTAAGCAGTTGTGCTGCGAAAAGCTACCACACGTCCAAGCATATAGTGGTTCGGAATCCTAGACTAAGTTGTATGCTTGCGCCGTCAACAAGTTAATAAAGGCACAAAATACTACTGTCAACTAACAGCAAAATAACTTTGTCACCTGGCAAGCCACACAAGAAGATACAGACCCATTATTGGTTATGGTGTCTTGCGGAAAGAAGGCAAGAGGATCGTAAGTCTCAGCTCTGACGTATAAGAAGAGACGGATGCCAAACTCACCAATAAACGAAATTTGTCTGTGTGAGACTCAGGAGACACGAGAAGGACCGGGACTTACGAACGGGAATGGGGCTGCTTTACTGAAAATCATATTTTATCAGGTTCTACCCTTAGATTAATCACTATTCGTGCCGCGAGAAAGTCAAAAAGTTTACTTCGACGTGAAATTACAGGTGTGTATCACGGAACTCGACCCAAGTTATTCAAATTGCAGCAGTGTACGAGGCTGAAGTTTACAGTGCCTATATTTTACCAACGTCGTTCTTACCTGAAATCTTTTCTGAAGTACCAGGTCGACGAAAATTAAGGGATCCTGTTCCTCGGTGGGAAACAAGTACAAACTGTGTCACGTCCGATGCATGGGGAGGATTGTGTAAATTTCTTCTTTGAAAATTAAGAATAAGAATATTAGTGGGACACAACATTGGTTTGATCTGAGGTTTTCTAATAAAAGGAATCATAGGGAATTTGTGCCTCTTCGAACATTTTTAAAACTAATAAATCTAAAATGTGCCGATTACCTGAAGATAACTAGAGAGTCTTTCCGGTTCAACGTCATATAAACAAGAAGCAATTGCCACTGACTGGCTGTTACATCGGTTCAGTCGCACAATGCAGTAAAGATGTACTTACATTACAACGCATCGCTAACCATCTTGCCAGAGGATATTTCGACAAACAGAAGAATTTTTCAAAACATACTGCGATAAAAAAGCGCTGCAGCATTGAAAAAATCCCAACCAAGGCATCACTGTTAGTTTTAAAAGATCTGGTTGTCAGCCCAAATCATGTGAAAATGCAGCAGTGGTTTGAACTATGCCCATTGAAGTCCGTTTTTTTTGCTTCATTGAAAGGAGACGGTATCCAACAGTACTTCAGGAAATGTGAACACGGACATCCTCGTGTGACGAGAAACAAGAAGTATGGTATTGTGTCTTGTGATTAATTATTTGTAGAATTGCAAAACAAAACCCAAATGATCGGGTAAACATCGTTGAAAGGAACACTGGCTTGGCTGCATCAATGGGCGTCAGTTAGTGTTATTTTAAATGTGTTATGTCCTACTTCTGTATTATATTTTAATTATTTTGAAAAAATATCAATGCGTTATAGATTTGTTATATGAGAGCATAGCCCCAATGTCTAACGTATCGTATACGTAAACAATAGACATACTGTTACAGTACAATTCATAAACAAAATTTATAAAATACAAAGCAAATCTAGTGTGTCTACAAGTGCTTCAAAACCCCAACCCCTATGAACATTAATGCGATTTGTCTTATTTACTTCATCGTATTTATATTTTCCTTCAATTCAATTCAATTCAGTATTTATTGCTAAAAGCTATTTTTTACATGTTAATTTCAATAGTAAATAGTACAATCAATACAAATTTCATTTTTAAAAGAGGCCTAACTAATGTGGAAAAACAATTTTCAAAATACAAACAAGATATCCAATACAGTTACAAAATATATACAAGTCATATTCCAATTTTTATGTTCTCATAGATAAAATAGAGTTTAACAAAATTTAATTCATTCCATTTAAAAAGACTACTACACCCGTCTCCTGTTTTATCACTAAATTAATATATATAATCTGTACTTAGAATAAAAAAACATGATTTTTGAGTTGCGGATGTGGTTTACTCTGTCCCAATTAATGTTAGTTATATTTCCTCTTGTATTTATGACTATGGTTACTAGAGGATTATTTCTATCATGCAATTAGAAGTGGGCATATTTCCTTTAATCATTTAAATATGAATAAGCACTCGTCTGACAATGTTTTTTTCTGACAGTGGTGATGAAAATTGGAGATTGAAGATAATAAGTGCTCACCCAACAATAACATACCAATAATTATCACATGTATTTTATTATTATATCTTAATTTGTAATTTATTACTAATTAATCAAAAATTGCAACTTCATGGCTGCATGTATAAAAACGTATTATCTTTTTACTTCTTATACCTGTTGGACACTTTCTTGGACAGTAGTAAAATTAGATTTTTAAATCTCCCACCAATGTGCTAATGCTCTAAGCAATAAGATTTGACGTCAAGTTTACAGGGTTGACAAGTCAAATCGTCAGGTGACCACTCAGGACGCTACAACTTTTTTCTAAAATTAGTTCAGGAAGCGTACGATTTTCTTGTTTCTATTCCTTCAGAATTAAAATTCTTTAAGAAAATCAGTTTTAAAAACTTTTATTTCGCAATGTATAGTGTGTATGTTTAAAATAATAAGTGAAGGTCGAAAAGTTTATGTATTTCCATGGTCCCATGCTATTGGGACAGGGTGTGACCTTGAAAACTTAGTCCTGAATATCTCGTAAATTAGTTCAGGATGCCTGGGTTTTTCTTTTTACAGTATTGTGTAGCAGGTAATTATCTGTTTAATATTGCCAAATTTGAACATTGTTTTATCCACGTGCGATACGCTTGAGCTACCTTAAATGGAATATTATCATTATGTTATTTTGTTAAATTAAAATGTCAAAATTTAAAAAAAATTAATTTGGGTGTATAAGGAAAAGGATACTGAAAACATTAAGAATTCAAAGCAGCTATCATTTTTTTAAATTTTGTTTCATATAATTAGTTTTACCATTTCCTGGTAAGATTTCATTAGCATGTTTTTTCCATGTCCATGGGAATACATAATTGTTGTCCATGGGAATGACAAAAAATGAGTAGGGATTCATGTGCGGGTACCCGAAAAACGGGTAATTTTGGGTAGGTAAAATTACCCGACCTCGGGTCAGGGCCGTCAATTCTACCCGTAAAAAAGTCGGGTTCGGTAAAAGTAATTAAAGAAACACGCCAATCTCTCCCTTTTAAACCCCCGCTCAGACGCCAAACGAAACAGCTGACGTCGGAGCGGACCAATCGCTACGACGTGGGCGCTGGTATGTATTGCTATGATGCTGTGGCCTGGGCTCTTCCGTCCCCCCGCTTCCGCCGTAAAGTAAAGGCCCTACTGACCGTCATTACTCGTTCTTATGTTAATTCAACGCAATAACGCATAAAGCAAGTGAATATTACGTTACGTAGGCGTGAATGGTGCAAAAAGAAACAACGCTAATAAAACATCGTCTAATGCTAGGAACAAAGTTTGCAAATTCATCTAGAAGTTCGATCTAGTGCGCATCGTTGCGCGCAGCAGAGCGTTTTGTGGGCGGTGTGAGTCAGACCGAAAGGCTGGTGCAAACGCTCGGCGATTCGGTCAGATGCATGGCTGGTACAAAACCCATGATGATGATTCGTCCCCCCCGGCCGGAAGAGAAAAATACGCGATCGCTCGGTTTTTCTTGGGGTTTTCGTAGCGGAAATATTAGAAAACGACGTTACGATTTATTCTCGAGAAAAACGAACGATTGATGCAGGAAAACGATAATAGCGTGGTTTCACTGTACTAGACCTAGGCTAGGCATAGGGTATAAAGCCAAAGTTTCATAAGAGCCGATTTGGAGTTCTTCGTGTCAAACCAGCCCAGAGTGGCTACCTGCAACAACATGCAAAATCTGTGTGTAGGAATTTTAAAAAAAAAAAAATGAATCACAAATAAAAATAAAAGTCACTACCCGAGCCGAACTCGAGGTACTTCCCAATTACCCGAGCCCGGAGGGTAACTTTCAATTACCCGACCCGAGCCCGACCCGAGTTCAAAAAAACATACCGCACATCCTAAAAATGAGGTTATTCACACCTATCATATGGTACAAATGAAAAAAGTACTGCACTCCTAACAAATTAGACTAAAAAAAATACCCTGAAACTAGGATTTTTTTTTTTTGCTTTCCATTATTAAGCGTCCTAAGTAATTACTTGTGCCAGGGACTGACATAGTATAAAGAGACTTACCTACAAATGCCGTTTTATTACATTTTGTAGTGTAATAATGTAACATGAAAGCTACCCTACGGCCACAGCTTTAATAACTTTTTATCATTTACATTTTACTTATATTGCCAGAGAATTCGCAACAAAGGTGGGTGAAAAAAACACAAAACAGTAGTTGTCATGTTTATTATGACAACAACGGCTCACGGCTCAAAATGATTGCAGCGGCAACCCCCCAAGCGCGGTCCGCCAAATAGAGCGCGACCAAATAAGGGCGCCGACTCATGGAGCGTCAGGGTACCAATAAGGTCGACCGGGAAATAAGAGCGACTGGCCCAATAAGAGCAACTCCAGAAAGAGCGAATGGCCAATAAGAGCGACAAAATAAGAGCGAAAGACCAAAAAGAGCGACATTACCAAAAAAGAGGAAAGACCAAGAAGAGTGGACATAGCCAAAAAGAGCGAAAGACCATAAAGAGCGAATGGCAATAAGAGCGACAGGACAATAAGATCGACATGTCAACAATAGTGCGACTGTCAATAAGGAGCGACAGACCCAATAAGAGCGACAGGCCAATAGAGCGCCAGGCTAAAATGGCGCCAGGCCCAAAATGATAAAAATGACCAAAATGAAAAATAAGCGACTTTTTGGAGACGCGGAAGCGAAGACTTCAATTCATCTGACCCCCCCCCCCCCCCAAAAAATTTAGCTAGGGTGTTTTTGTGGTGGTGTGTTAGATTTTTGGACATGTTTTTACGATCTTGATGAAAAATTTGGGGGGACCTTGAAATCTCTGATTTAAGACTTGCTACCCAAAAAGACCTGTCGCTCTTTTGGCGATCGCTCTTATTGGCCTTTCGCTCATTATGGCCTTTCGTCTTAATGACTTGTCGCTGTCTTTTGACTTGTCGCTCTTATTGGCCTGTCGCTCTTATTGGGTCGCGCTATTTCGGCCTTTTGCTCTTATTGACTGTCGCTCTTAGACCATTCGCCTCTTTTTTGAGTCGCTCTTATTGGTCCCGTCGCTCTTATTGGCCCTGTCGCTCTATGGTCATTCGCTCTGTTTTGGAGTTCGCTTTCTTATTGGCCTGGTCGCTCTTATTGGTCATTCACTCTTTTTGGAGTCGTTATTATGCGCCTTCGCTCTTATTGGTCATTTGCTCTTTTTGGAGGCGCTCTTACTTGGCCTGCGTATTATTGGCCTGTCGCTCTATTGGTCTGCGCTCTCATTGGCCTTCGCTCTTATGGCAGTCGTATTATTGGCCTTTCCGCTCTTATGGCCTGTCGCTCTTATTGGTTCATTCGCTCTTTTTGGAGTCGCTTTAAGTGGTCCGTCGTCTTTATTGGCTCTCTCGCTCTTATGGCATTCGCTCCTTTTGGTTAGTCGCTTCTTATGGTCTTTTCGCTTTATTGGCCTTCGCCTTCATTGACTTGTCGCTCTTTTGAGTCGCTCTTCTTGGCCTGTCGCTCTTATTGGTCATTCGCTCTTTTTTGGAGTCGCTTCTTATTGGGTCTGTCGCTCTTATGTCCCTTTAGTTCTTATGGGCGTCGCCCTTATTACGCTTGTATGTCTTCTGGTTTCGACCTTATTTGCGGCGCTCTTAGCGGCGGTTACCCAACAAACTAAGGGACACGACTTTTAAGAGGGTGTGGTGTCTTAGGGTAAATTCATATGCTACCAAAACAACAATTCCACTGATAGTTATCATATTGCTCAACAGATGTAGAGCCATAATGCAGTTGCTTAGTGATTAGAGGGTACAGTTCTTAGACCACATGTATATAGAAAAGTTAATGAGGGACATGCCATGGGAAATGAATTTGATTAGGTATTATACCCTAGTGAAAGGGTAAATTGAAATGAAATATGTGAAGTATGTTTAATAACGTGTGGAATTATGACATGAATTTTAGCAAAAAATTGTCAGATTTTAGTTTTATAAATTTGTGATATGGAAAAATTTAAAGGGACATGAATATTCATTTAAAAATATTTACCATATAGGCTAACAAAACTTAAAAAAATGTGCTCTTTCTATGAGCAATTGATCATTTTCTTTTTCTCACTTTTAGTTTGGCCTACAGGATATGGCCAAGCAAATTGTGACTATAGAAATGAATATTGGGTGTTAAATAAGTTTGTGTGTCACCAAATTTTCCTTTTGCATAAATACTTCATATGTATGTTCAAGTAGGCCCTACCATTTAAAGCAGGGAATTGCAAAATCGATGAATTTTATTTTATATAAGGTACTAATTAATTAACGTGAAAAAACTATAATGTGAAATATAATAAACTCCCAGGCATCGAAAAACATCGATAATTGATGTCGATGCGCAGCATCGTACTATGAACGCATTATAATTGTTAATTTGATTGATATTGTCAAAACAATGAACTTGAAATTGATTTGAAATATTGTTTACAATCGTCCCTACAGTAAACTTGGAAAATACTACAAGGTTGAATTATAAATATATATAGTAGTTTGTAACCAGATCATCCTATTACTTTCCCTTTTTTTCTGGTTTTTTTTTTTTTTTTTTTTTTTCTTTTCTAACAAGGACACTGTTCAGTAGAAAAAAAAATCTAACTAATGTTTAAACAAAATAAATATGAGAACAACTTTTTGGATAAGACCATTAGACAATTATGAAGAGTGCACATCAACGAAATCCATGTAAAAACGAAGCCTTTCTATGTGTGTGTGGGGGGGGGGGGGATGATTGGGTCATACATTCTACAAACATGCTTCATAATAATATACATAGCAATAAAATCTATACTCACCCCAAAACATTTTATCAAGGCTAGGATGTGTTTTACTCGAAGTATAACTAAGCGTCTAATCGTCCTTTCAGTGGTAATGGCACACGCACACACACTCATAGACACACACAGATTATTATGAGGCTGGACCAAAGCGAACTAAAAGTTTCGAGATGGGAACGTTCATATTTGTTTATCTCTGCGCGCGTTGCTGCCAGATTGCGCCTTATGGGTGAGAGAAAGGCGCGAGGGAATCCCCGTACGGAAACTATGATATTGGTTAGTGTACGTCTAGAAGATTCAATGAGGGACACATTGTCAGTTAGCATTTAGCAAATAGCCATTCCCTCGGTCAAGATGCATCCGACGTAAATGAAACTTTGCAAAGTTGTCAATAAAGCATACATGGACAGACCTGCGGTCGTAGATTTTCAAAACTTTGTCTTAATCAGCCACAAAAATCATAAATATAGTCAATTTTGGAGTTTTTAACAAAATCGAAATTCGTGAAAATTAATTCAATTTTTATAAAACTAGTGACAACCCCCCCCCCCCCCCCGCTAAAGTCCCGCGGCGGTGAGGATGAGCTTTAACAGTTTTTAGTTTGCCGTGGGATATCTTTACTTTTGCAAGTGCTGTTTGTTGTCTACGCATTGTAGGTGATTGCTGTCAAGTTTCTATTTTTTTTTGTTCAATTGGTATTATTTACCCGTAACAAAATTATATTAAAAGCTTTACATTTCTATAGATATACCTGGGCTGACTCTTTCAACGTTTTCTTTCAAAATTTACTACTCACCAGAAACCTTAATGTTCCATGTATAATATGAACGTTGTAACCCCACCCGTTTGGTCTAGAATTGCCCAAATGTCACGGAAAATATCGCACAAAAAATCGACAAAAATCGTAATAAAAGTACGATATTCATGAGAATATTTCTTCGATTGTACCCAAAAACGTGGGCAAAGTTCTAAGTTCAGAGATGTCGAAGGTCCTGTCAAATTTTCATCAAGATCGCATATGCCGTTTGCCCGGAATCGTGCGAACAAACAGACAAAAAAAAACACACAAAAAAAAAAACACACAAAAAACAACCGAGCTAAATTTTTGGGGGGTCAGTGAAATTGAAGTCTTCGCTTCACTCGCTTCGCTCGCTACGCTCATCCAATTATTTTATAACAAAATTTGAAAAATGTGTTATACTGCAGAGCCCTATATTTCCACATTCGTGATATATGTTCGAAATTTCGAACACCTGTGGTGTCAGTCGGCCGAGCGAACAGCAATTTGCCTAAAACGCATGTCCTATACTCTCCTAACTGAATCCTCTTATGTGTACGACTACGAAGTAAACGAAACAATGAAGTAAGATTCGCAAACTGTAATCGCTTGAATTTCCACATACATTCTGACCTCCAATTTTCGACTATTTTGTTTTTAAGTTTGTAAATTTTTGAAAAGAATGTACGGTACGCGTGTCGCGAGGAAACAATATTTCGTCATTTCAAATAACTGTCTCCTACTCAAGATTTGGAAATATATACAAAAACAATCTTCGCCTATTTACAAAAATAAAACAATATTTTAAAAATGTGTTCTAATAAAGCCAAAAACACACTTTCATTTGAAACATAACAATATAAATGCAAACCACAAAAGCTTCAAAGTGAGCCAGAATATTAGACATCTGCTCATACAAAACTTAGCCAAAATCGGTTGTGAAATTAGATTTTTGTATGTTCCTTCAGTACATGATACCGTTTGTGATAGAACTATTGGCTGGACCCATACGCAAGATTGCAAGTCTAGTCGAGGAGCAGAACTTCGGTAGCTTAATTCTCAGCCTCCATTGCAAGAACAACAGCTTACCACGGACTGCAAATGAATGGATATGCTTTCCTTAGGAGCATTCGCTAATTAGACTCCTTAAATCTGCCCTCAAGCACACATGTTTTTGCTTTACAAAGTTAATTCTACAGTTTCTTTTCAACTGACTTTCATTTTTATAATAATCATGAAGTGTATATTTATAACTTATTTTCGATATTAATAGGTTTACTAATGATTGTAATAAGTTGTTATCTTTTATTATATTAATGTTATAAGGTGGCAGTCACCAAGTGTGGTTGGAGCTCTGCTCTTTTTCTGCCATCCTGGATACATGAAACAATGAATATGTTACGGAAAAATAATCAATAATAATTAAGAATAAATAAATAAATAAATAATAATCAATAAAAAAATCAGTCAAAAGATCAAGAAAAATCTTATCAAGACACAATAAAACAAGAGCTTTGTGAGTCAGTTGTGTATATAGTCGTCGACGGTTTTAGAAAACGGGCGATCAGCCCCCAAGTCCAGGGGCGTAGCACCAGGATTTTGATTAGGGGGGGTTGGGGAGCACGTGAACTTTGAGGTTTATATAAAGAAGTTTGTAGTAGAACCCTGCCTCACGAAACTATCAATTCGGGAAAAGTACGTATTCTGATGCAATTGTGGGTGGTTGGGGGTGTACAGCAGCTAGTGCGGGGGTCTGGGCGCATAGCCCAGAAAAGTTTGATTTTCCTAAATTGCAAATAGTGGCATTTGAGAATTTTTAGAGTGCTTTTGACTTTAATTTAATACAAAATTGTAAATATTCTCACATACTGTCAGTTATATATCCACATAGAACATAAGTTGCAATAAAGTATAATTTTAACCCTTCTTTTGATTTCGGTAAGGGGGGATTGGACACCTTGACCCCTTCGCCTCGCCCCAACCCCCAACCAATATTGGCCAGTTGTCACGCATTTCCACCCTCGATTCAATCCAAAAATTTACGGGTAGGGCTTGGATTATTAGCTTAACGTCTCATTTTTTTGCAACTTGGCTAAATCGGACGAAGGGAGGGAACGTAACGGGGATGACGCGGGGGACAAGGGGCCGTGGACAGGCCTGTGTGGCCAGAACCATGAGCCTATCAAGCGTATGGGGAGGGCAGGGGTTTCCCCCACATCGTGGGTCGTCTGCATCTTGTCATCATCCGTCATGTTGTTGTCCATGGTCGCGCTGTCGGGGGGTATCAAAGGGAAGGGGGAAAGTTCCCCGACGACGACCCAGAGCTCGCCATTAGTTTCAGGTAGAAAAACTCCCCTAATCACGGGCCAGACCACAAGAAGGTTGCGAGTTGGAATTTGATGGCCCGTAGGAATATTAATATTATAAGTTCTATAAACAAAAGAATATTGATCAGTCCCTAAAATAGCGACCGACATAAACCGTTGTTACAACACTCTTTTTCGCCCTTACTTATTCCGTTGGTGTAAGGTGCCGAGAATATAAATATTTTTGTTTTGTCGTTACTGACAACCAAACATAACCAATAAAAGTCATCGACCAGCATTTTAATTTGAATGCGTGTCTGTGATAATTTTTATATTTCCACATGTAAATGATTCAATTAAATTAATGTAAGTTTGATGTGTATTGTTTCTTAATATATTATCTCATATTATCGTTAGATAATAAAAATTGATATGATATTATTGGTATATTGTTTTAATTTAAAAAAATATATTTATTATTTTAAACAAAATAATGGGCTTTGGGCCACACCTTCTTAGAAGTCTCCATCGGTGGACTTTATGCAGTTGAGCACTTGTCCTCGGTTTGAGTTTTTACCCCTTTTTTGCGTTTTCGCCACTTTTGTAGGGTTCAAATATTATTCAGTGTTAAAATCTCTTTGGGTCTGGTGGAGTCACTAAAAGAAAACACGAGTCTATAGAAAGGCTAACCCCGTCCCTCTAACACTGCCCGATATTAATACCCCTAATTCCTAAGAATTTGAGTTAATTACGAAGCGTGCGAATAAATTAGGACACTTTTCTGGCGAGGTTGGCATTCATAAGAACGGACTTTGAAACATTACTTCCGAAAGTAAAAAGAATTGTCATTCGCAATTTCTAAAAATAATTTTTTCGTTAAAATACTGCTTACGAATGTTCACAAAATGACCAAAATAATATTTATTGAATCAACTTTACAACAGATATTACCCACAAGTGCTAGGGAACACGAGTACACAAACCATTAAAATACATTGACAAGTATGCCTACAATAAAAATCTAATTTTACAAACAATATACAACAAGAAAAACAATTGAATAACAAAACAATAAATAAAAAACGCTGAAGCCCAATATTGGAATGAAGAAAAACTGAGTAGTATAAAACAAACAAAAACTGGTGAAAAGGAAAGGTGAAAAGGAGTCATGAGTCATGTTGGGTAAAACTTGGTATAAACAGCTGCTGTAAATGAATGAAATTTCACGGTTTTATGTGTCAAAATTATGGTCGCTATAGGTGCCTTGAATGAATGGTTAGGCCCTACTAATGTATGTTGCTTCTCAGACAATAATATATTTTGAATTCCAATGTGAAAATTTATTTTTGGTTAAATAATATAGAATAAGGGGTCAACGCGTGAGATTGGTTGGGGGGGGAGAGGGGGAATCGATTTTCTCTCGGACAAAAACTCCTCGCGTGGTAGCTAATGTGCTACTTTTCTTGATGGGTATATTAATTGGATAAAGTGGACGAAGTCAAAATTAGACTTTAAGGATTGGGAATAGTACTAAAAGTAGTCAATTATTATTGACGTTTGGTTTGGCATTAGGTCCTATTCTTATTAATAATAAAAATAAATAAATTTATTTAGAGTCTACCCACTAAGTTATATAAACTTGCAGTTTCAGTGGGGGACAACTTTAAATCAAAAAAAATAGATTAAAAAAATGTCTAATTCGACAATTCAAATTCCTTCCACTTCTCAATATGTTTCAAAGATCAATCATAAATGCCGAGACATATGTTTTGAAACTTTTTGATAGAATCCGAAACACGAAAATGAAATTTTGAGTATTTGATGCATTGTTGTAATATTACTATTTTAAATATTTACTTAAATGTAGTTCATTGTTGTGTCTGCATCTATGTAATTAGATTTATTTAGTTGTCCTCCTTTGTAAAGCAGTTTTTTTTGATAACTGAATAGGATAGGACGTTTTAACTAATAAATAAATAAATAAATAAATAACAATCAGAGAAAGGTTGTGGTGGTTCGGACACATTTTCCCAATTTCAATTTATTTAGGACAACACTAACAACAAATAGGTCGCAGTTATAAAAGTAAAACAGTTTTCACATGTTCCGAAGTTACAAAATAAACAGGATGCAGGGGAATAAGAGAGAAAACTAGGAGGACCCAGACTGAGGTGGGTGAGAGATTATAGAGATGAATCTCGGAAGCGATCTCACAGCTTGGCGGAAAATAGTTGGACTAGGGAAAGTTGTGGATCGTTCTGAGGAAGAAGGAAGGCGAAGACAAATAAAAACGGAAAGGGATATAAGCTTCAGACATCGGGCCGACTTCAGAGAGACAGTTGGCCCGGCCCGGGTGGTGTGTACATTGTTTGTATCTATAATTTAGAAACTTGTAATAATTAGGCGAGCGATAAGAATAGAAACTCACTGTAGAACCTTGTTTTTGTTTCGTTTTTGGGTGATTCACAAACTATATTTACAGGATGTGAGTGGTTTTTATATTTTTGTGTAGTTGTTTTTTCACCAACAAAAAAATAGATAGGAGAGTGAGAATGCGTATCACGCGGACGTGGTCGTTCTCTAGGCGAGGGTGTGGGTGGAAATAGAGGGTGGCTGTTTTGGGGGACCCCCACATCACCACTCACCCCCCCCCCCAACCGACTACTTGTTGGACAAGGGTTCCGATATTATTCATCTGCTTGTTGCCTTGCTTTTTTAAAGGAAAATTTGTCATTGTATGAATGTAAACTTTTTGCAACTTTGGTAAACTCTACTGTTGAGTGCTCTAGAACAACACGAACTAGCAAATAAAAATAAAAAAACCTATATAATAATACGTTGTAGAAATGATTGTATTCACTAATGGGTAAAAGTCGTATTGTTACTGAAATATAGTGCTTCCAACGAAAGTTCGAAATTGTTTTCCCAACATAACAACTGTCAACTTTATTAACGCTAGCTCAGCGTGGATCTTGCACACGGACACGGGAAAGTCTGTGATAAGCACAGATAATTTTTGCGTGTGTTTATAAAATATATTTCTGTTCCATACACAGAGACGACATTCCTTTTACCGCGCATTTAAACAACCCCCACCACTTCAAAGCACCTACATTCTTTATCTGTCGTCGAGCAATGTACATGACTCCACAGCTTGACCTTGAAGAACGTGCTGTGTGTACACGTGGCAACGTTGTCCGCCACGTGTGCAAACCAACTCAGTTCTCGAAACAGTGGGACTATTGATTCAAGCACTAGTGCGAGACAAATAAAAAAGATTGTGCCGAGCTAGGTTATATGATAAGAAAACGACTCCAGTTGTTTCGATCTCGAACCATGATGTTATTCTGTGGAGGGTAGTGGCAGGGGGGGGAGGAGGAGGGTTAGGAGAGGGAGGGAAAAGCAGATACTCAAGGTATTTTAAAAGCAATCTGGACAAGCTGTGAAAATCTGTATGAATACACGAATCATTTAAAATAGTTTTGGAATTACACGAATAATTTAGTTTACATACTGCCTAGAAATTGATAATGAATTATTTATATCGGTGTCTGTATACATTTTCAAACTTGCAGAATAAAAAGCTTTGTAACAGAATGAAATTCTTATCTTTCAGTGATCACTCAATCTTCACCTGACATATCAATTTAATCTGCAAGTGCAATATAGGGGGGGGGGGGGGAACTTACTTTCTATACAGTAGTTACAAATTTTAAAAATTAATGATAATAAATAAAAACAAATGAATGATATTTTTTTGGGAGAAAAAGATTCTAAATTAAAATTCATTCGTAACTTGTTGAGATATAGACTGGACCGCGGACTGGACTGGTTCTGGAACGGAGCCAAAGGGCTGAGTTTTAGCTAAACAAATTACAGAGAAATGCGCAAAGAGAAAGCGATTATGTTAGATAGAGAAAGCGAAACTTACATAACATTTTGGTTCTCTCAGAATATTTTGTTTTTGTCAGTGGCAGCCCCTGGTTGTAGCTGCGAAGCTGCAGTATAAACTAATTTAAGGATATAATTTTTTATTTATTTAATAAAATCCAGAAATTAAAAAAGTCCGCCCCGACCGGGACTCGAACCACGGATCTCCCACATTCCAGACAGGCGTTTTAACCGCTAGACCATCAGGACGGATATATTTTAATCTTTTAATTGTAGTTGCATTATACATCTGAATGCCTGGAACAGCACTGCAACGAATATCTGCTGCCTTTGAACTGACCACCACACATTAATTATAATGTCATTATTACGTTTACGCAGGTATGAGCAAGGGTTTATTTCTCGATTTGGTTAGTCGGTAAAGACGCCTGTCTGGAATGCGGGAAATCCGTGGTTCGAGTCCCGGTCGGGGCGGACATTTTTAATTTCTGGATTGTATTAAATAATAACATTCACACCTACGGGAGTGTTTCTCGACCAACCAAATCGAGAAATAAACCCTCGCTCATACCTGCGTAAAGGTAATGACATTATAATAAATGTTATGTGGACAGTTCAAAGGCAACAGATATTCGTTGCAGCGCTGTTCCATCCATTCAGATGTATAATGTAACTACAATTCAGAGAATAAAATTTACCCATCATGGTGGTCTAGACGCTCATCTGGAATGTGGGAGATCCGTGGTTCGAGTCCCGGTCGGGGCGGACATTTTTAATTTCTGGATTGTATAAAATAATTGGATGAGCGTAGCGAGCGAAGCGAAGATTCCATTTCACTACACTGGAGAAAAAAATCGGAAATGTTTTTTTTTTCTTTTTTTTTCTTTTTTTTTTTTTATTTTTGTCTGTTTTTTAGCACGATTCCGGCTAAACCGATACTTCCGATTGCGATGAAATTTTATGGAGGTCTTCGAAATCTCTGAACTTAGAACTGCCACGTTTTTGAGCTTAATCGAAAAAAAAAATCTCATGAAATCACAATTTTACGAATTTTCGATTTTTTCAAAAATTTCTTCGACCTAAACACCTGCATGCTTTGTCCGATTGTAATGATTTTTTCACCGAAACCTTAATTTTATGAATTGATATATTCGTGTTAAAATTTGAGGTTTTCAAAAAATATTTTTTACGAAAATCGCAATTTTACGACTTTTTCAATTTTTAAAATTTCTCCAGCTTATAACACCTACATACTTTTATCCGATTGTAATGATTTTTTTACAGAACCTAATTTTATGAATTAATATATTCGTGTAAAATTTGTGCGCAATCGAATAATTATTTCTTATGAAAATTTTATTTTTACGATTTTTTCCTTTTTTTAAAATACGATTTATTAAAAAAAATTAAAAAATTTAAATTAATTTTTTATTTAAAATTAAATTAAATTTTTTATTAAAATTTATTTAAATTTTAAAAATATCTTCAACTTAGTAATTATTTTTTTACAGAACAACAGTAAATCGCATAACACATGGCAGCTCAATGCACCAATTACGCTCATCAACAACGCGGCGGGACTTAAGCGTTTTCCTAGTAACATTTACACCTAACGGGAGTGTTTCCCGATCAACCAAATCGAGAAATATTTTTTTTGTTTTTCAAAATTTTAATTATTTCACCATTTTTTTAACTTATTGTCTTATATTATTTATTAAATTGTATTTTAAAATAATTTAATAAAATTTATTGTCATTACGTTTAATAGGGTGCTAGACACTTAAATGGCTACGCCGTTTCAAGTTTTATTGCGTTTAAGCAAAAAAATAAATAAATTAATACAATCAGTTTTGCTAATAATTTGTCTTTGTGATTTTCCCTCCCCCGAGTATCACGCTTACGCTTTTAGCTACAACTTCTGTCGGTCTAAGGGGCAATCAGTGATTGAATATTGCACACGTCTGTGGTTCTTCTCTTCTGTGTAGTCCGGGTCCCTCCCCCCTTCCCCCCACCCCTCTGTATTGTATTGTCTCCCTAGAACTTTCCCCAACTTTTTTCCCTAATGAGACATGGAGCTCACAATGGCTACAAAACGTTCGTGTCTTCAACAGACACTACGGCAACATAGAAAGTAGTAGCCAGCCACAATGACGAGGAGACGAAGAAACTTTGTCCTCTCTCTCTCTCTCTCTCTCTCTCTCTCTCTTTCTCTCTCTCTCTCTCTCTCTCTCTCTTCTCTCATTATTGTTTAGTGTAACATATACTACTCAGTTATTTAAACTGATTTACAAAGGACAATAATTTTGTTGAACTGTAGAGTGTAAAATTAGCACATTTGAAAAAAATATTTTAACAACAATGAACAATGTATAATAAGACTACAAATTGTGATAATACACGAAAAAGAATATTAAATAACGAATAAAATGAATTAAAAATAATAAAAGGGAATAATAATGATAAAGGAAAAAAGAGAAAATTAAAGAGAAAAAAATTTAAAGAACGAAACGTAACGAAATAAAAGATTATACAGACGTCCAAAGCAAAACGTACTCGTCCAAAGCAACTTCTGAACCAATGATTAGTTCAGACAAACCAAAACAATTTAATGACGAACTAAATCATAATGTAAGTAAAAAATTCGGGTCATTATTAATTAAGCATAATTTGAACGAATCCTTACCTGTATTTGAACGTTTTTTAATATTTTGAAGACGAATTTATTTCGTAGATTTTGGTAGTCTTATCTATATTCTGACTCTATATAAGCATAAGCCTTGATTAGGCAAGAAGTGAAGACACAACGTATTGATAACGTGCATATCTGTGAGCAGCTCAGAGAACTACGAGCTAAAATTCTGAGAAACATTCTTAACCCTTGGTTAACCACCTGGGGTCAATGCGGCCCCCATTAAACATTTTTTGGGCTTAGCCATGAGCGCATCTAGGGGCGTGGCGTACTGTGATTCAGTACCTTCAAGTTACATCTAACCAATGAAAATTCAGTTTGGGGCCGGTCTCCATGTGTTACGTATTACTCTCCACGAACCTCGCGGGGATTCAAAGGACCCCCGGTAGCTACTTACGTACTACATTTTCAAGTGTTTTTACATAGGCAAAACTTTTATCAATGATTTCACCCTCACCAAATAACCATATTTTTCAGTAAATTGATAGATATGAACTTATATACACTTATCTAAGTAAAATTTAAAATATATAAAATAATATAAAAAAAAATCATGCATATAAATATGAATGAAAAAGGTCAATTCAAGTGAAGGGGGGGGGGGGGATTGGTCAAAATTTCACCAAAGTAAACAAAAAAGGGAAAACTTTTGTGAAATCGAATCAATCATTCATTTAACATCATTGGTAAAAAAAATAAAAAATAAAAATTCAAAAAAATGGACTCAATTGACAAAAAATTTACAACATTGCGTTTTTCAGTTTTTTCCGAAAAATTTCAAGTGGGAAAAAAAACTTTAATTTTCGCGAATTTACTCTTGAAAAAACTAAGTGGTCATCAGAAAGGTTCAAACATTAATTCCTGACGAATAGTAGTTCCCAAAAACTGAAACCTGGCAAACATAAGGGCTTATGATGGGGTCCTGACGCGCCCCCGGTGGTTAGTTATGCTTTCAGAAACGGTGGTAACCAAGGGGTTTAAATCACTCAATTGTCATGTCACATATTAAAACAATATGTTAATGTCAAAAAATAATGTATGTGTAAGCGCCCGCCATTGTTCTTAGTTCGTAGTATAATTAAGATTTGTATATTTCGCTTCATGTCTCTTATTCATCTCGCACAAGTCTTGTTGATTCACCCTGTGTTTCCCCTCGTTCCCCTACTTTAACTAGTTTCTCGTTATCTTATCTGCTTCTCTTGCCCTGTCATGACCTCAGTCAGTTGTCCGTTCAACCTACCTACAGTGTTGGTATCTCGCCTGGCTCAAACCTGCCAATCTCTATTATAAATCTCCGGTCAGTGCAACAGTGCTAACAGTGAACAGTGAGTGAGTTATTTAGTCAGTCAGTTCTCCATTATTTCTCATCAAGTTTAAAGTGTAAAACGCTCCAGTGCTTCAAGCCTTGTTGTCCTCCGTCGCTGCGCTCTCTTCTACGCCTGTCTTCGAGTTGTTCTCGTCGTGCTGTCCTGGCTCAACATCTTGTGCAGGCATTTCCTATTTCCTATCTTATTCTTGTAAACTCGAGTTTCTTTAATCTTTTCTCTATTCCTGCGGTGGGCACACCCATTCTAGCCCACATTGCCGCCCTTTACTTGCCACACCATTTTTTACAAGCTCACACTGCAATCGGGGTAAGTTAAGTGCAATTTATCAATTTCTCTATCTCTATATCTTAACTATCTTGAGGCCGCGCCACTCCTCGTTTCATAAAATTACTTTCAACGCAAAAGGACTTTCTTTTGAAATCGCAACGTTAAAGGTTTTGAAGGTTATTTTTGTTGTTGTTGTTGTTGTTGTTGTTGGTTGTTGTGTTGATAGTTGGACCGCCGTAACCGAAGGAGTGCCAATTACAGTCCACTATCAACCTCAGGCCTCGGCCCTAACAATACCTTTTCACGTATTGTGAGGTCTTCCGCAAGATTGACAGAAACTATATGGAAACCATTCTTAGTGAGAATAGACATACAATATACGGAATAAAAACCCAAGGTACCAATAAAACAATTAACAAAGAAATGCATCCGTCGTGTGTCTTTTGCCATTGTTCGTCCGAAATCTGCAATAAGTTCGACCAATATCTGAAAGGTAGTGCCAGTGCAGAAAACTAAAAATAGATTCCAGACTAACGATACTGTCTGTTTGATGGTCATTAGTTACAGCCAAACCTCGACTCGCGATTTATCGATTGTATAGATATTATGGCCTCCTGTTTATAGTTTGTCCTCTCCAAGATAAAGTAAACGGGTATACGGGTATTGGGGCTTCTAATGAGCTGGTTTGCCTCTAAGGGTTGAATATATGTTCAGGTGACGTACATGTGTTGATTTGTGAGTGACAGCTTGGGTGTGGCCCAACCTATGCAAATATAAATTGTTTGTTCTATGTGCACGCCGTATACCGTGGTGTTAGGTTGACAGCATAAATAACATCGATGTCTTTGTCATTAAAAGGATGACACAATTTTAGAGTAGGTCAGGTTAAAGATTATGATTTGTAGGACTACTACTCAAAATAAAACAGAGATCACGATATTTCAAAGGTTCCCCCCGTTTGGGCCCGGAGTATGGCTTTGCTAACCGTAAAAGACGATTTAAGAGAGAAAGTCCATCTCGCAAACATCAGCTAGTAAGAAGGTAGTATTTTACTCCCAGAAACTAGAGGCGAGCTCTGGCAGTCGTCGTCAGGGAACCATCCCCCTTTTCTCTTGACGAACTCCCCGGCGACGTTGACGACCATGACAACACGATCGATGACAAAGACGATGGATGACGACTGCGACGTGGGAACCACCCCACTCCTCCCCCTCCCCGTGGTATAGGCCTATTATGTTTCTTTGGTGCACTTAGTTTTGCTTAGTTGGCAGTGTTTGTTTGTTTTGAAGGCCATTCTGTTGTCATGTTTTTTCAACTGTCATTAAACCTGATTAAGATGTTGATTAACCATTGAAATACCGTTAACTCTTTTTTTTTCGTAATCTCTGTTTTTTTAGTACTGTGTAAGTATAGTCCTATTGTCTGTTAATTTCATGTAAACAAGTATGGTACGGGAGTTCCCAAAACAGAGAGCGAAACGACCTAGACACAGACCGACGAAGAATCCAAAAATAACATATAATTACTCGTGAGTTGGTTCTTTGTTGGAGGTGCCGGGTCAAAACCAACTGTATCGTCCTTGTTGAAGGAAAATCACCAAAAAAGACCATGTCAATAGGAGATCTCGATTTCGTTAGTCGGGAAACACAATAACCGTTATTGTTAATATTTAATTTAAAATCAGAAATTTAAATAGTATTCTGACCGGCGTTCGAACCCGGGTCTCCCACATTCCTAGAAACAACTACAATTCAGAAGTTAAAAGGTTACCGGTGTCGGTGGTCTAGTAGGCTGAGGCGCCTACCTGGAATGTTGGAGACCGCGGGTTTGAAACCCCGTTCGGGATGGACTTTTGTAATTTCTGAATTGTATTAAATGTTACCAATAGGATGTAGTGTTAGGTTTTTATCGCGAGACGTGACACTCGTACAGACGAACGGACGGACGGACAGAAAAATGATGATTATAGATGATAATGTACTTCCTTCTAAACCAAGAATTATAATGTAACACTGACAAAAGTAAAGGATAGTATTTCATATAATATTTTGATTGTTCGTTTTTTAGTGGAATCGTGTTATAATTGTTGTGTTTTTAAACATTGATAATTATTTAGGAAAAGGATTTATTAAAGTGAAATTATGGATTTCACACCATAACACTCTCTTCCTACAAATCTGTCAAAAAGTGATGTAAACTGTTTTGCATTCGTCGATTGTGAATAACAGATAAGATAACAATCTGACATAAAATACATTCAATAATTTTGGTTAGAACTTTTTAAGACTGTTGATCGAGCTCAGGCCAACTTTTTTACACTGTTAAATGTCCATTTAAAAATTCGCTTGATGGAAAATTCAGCAGACTTCACATACAGTCTGTATCACTTTTAGAACTCCAATTTTCATCCCAAAATGTATATATTTGTAAGATCGTTTACAAAGGATGAATGGGAGCGAACAGAGCGCATTTCAATATTTCAAATAATTGTCGCCTACCAATGCTTGGAAAATTATCGTTTTTGCATATTTACTGTCTTTTTCTGACAAATTAAGCACTATTTGGACAATGTGCTCTGATCGCGCAATACACACATTCTTACTCAACATTTTGGTGCAAACCACAACCCGATAGGACAAGTTAGAGCTACCAAGTGGTCCAGACTTTATCTATACATTCTGTGTCAAAGCTGTTTGCATTAATAAATCAAAGAAAAGCAGTATACTTCTATTTACTCTTCAAGAAACACAACTGTGAATTATTTCTTTTTTGCAAGCAGCATTCTTATTTCTCAGTTTTAATACAGGTTTTCAAAACAAACTTAGGAACAAAAAAGTTAAAAAAAAATTTCTCGTTTCAACAAAAACATGAACTCTCATTTCAGTGTTTAAACAATATACGATGACTGATATGCTTGAGTTATTAACTTTCCGGTGTTTTTGCAAGTTCTACAAGTTATATCAAAGACAGTCGACTTAGCTTTATGATTAATGATATCCTTTATTGCTTTTAAGAAGAGAACTTTTCATAGAAACTCAGCAGTTCGAGAAAGATAAACTAATTTGTCATGAACAAGTTACAACATTGTTAGAAACTTAAAAGAAAAGTGCGAATTTTTCTTTTTTTGTTTGAGACATTGTTCAAATTAAGTTTATGGGGATTTATAGGAAAAAAATTGAAAAGTGTAATCGGTAAAATTATATAACGAGCATGGCTTAATCCCATTTCTGTGTTTTAGAAAGGTAATATTATTGAATGACATTGAAAGAGATCGACTTATTAAACCTACCCTTTACCGTAATGTTGACATAAATTTGACTATATACGAGGAAAATATTATCGGGTACTTTTTTTTGTGTCGGTCAAAGAAATTAAAAATGAAATTTTTAGAACCCTTTGAAACCTTTAAACCTAGGTATGGTGTGAATTTGGTTACAATATAGATTTCACATGAAAATCACAATTTTATTATTTTTTCCGATCATCTGTAGAATTATATTCCGTTTCTATTTTTCTCTATTATTGGATAAACAGCTATTAAGATAATGATGGCATTTTCAGGTGAATTTTGAAACATATTTTTCAACTTTGATATGCTTTGGTATGGGTACAATCAAATAAATATTTTGTATGAATTTACTATTACGATTTTAAATGTATCAAAGCAGTGCTGTTGAAAATGTTATTGTGAGATTTTTTAATACATATTATTTTATGCTCTTTTCTGCCATCCTCGTGACTTATTTAACTAAACTGTGAGTTGCAGAACAAATAATAAATAATAAAACAAAGTAACATTTCAATTCAATAAAGCCACTTTAAACGTTATCAATGTTTTAAAGTTACCATTTTGTAGCGTTTTCAAAGATATTATATACGATACGTGTCCACTTATTTAATACTACTTTTATCTAGATTCGATAACTTTATAACTATCTACATCAATTTCTAACAGCAGAATAACGGAATAAATTTGCATTCTGATATGGAGATAAAAAGTAAACTGTCATAGATTATGCGATTCTAATATAGAAAGTAGATCACAATAGAACACGTACTCAACACGATATACTTTGAATGGAAATGTAACAATTTGAAATTTCACATATTTCCTTCTGGTTGGAATTCAGATTGCAATATGCATTGAATTTGCTAAACAAAGGCTTGGATTTCCATATAAAATAGTTGCATGCAGCCATTCTTCCAACGTACACGTGAAAGATTCTATTGGAAGTTGGAATTTTATTCAAGTGGATAAAATGACATATTCAACGGAATAGAAAGTTAATAATAATCGTTTGACGATATATGAGTATTTCACTGTGAAAGGAAAATGCTAGATGGTTGAAAAAACAATGAGTGTAATAATTTTGGGATTTAACGTTACATTGGAATAAACCGACAGTGTTGGCTCAAGCGTTAAGTGCGCGACTCTGATTCGAAAGGTCCTGTGTTCAAATCCCGTCGAGACCGGCAATCCGGCAAGTTATTTTACGAGTTTTTCCGGGTTCGCAATGCGAATGCAAGGGGATTGAGTCCTTTTTAGCAGCCCTCGGACATCCCTTCACAATATCCTATCCGCAACATACCTAAATCACCTGAATAGGAGCACATAGCACCCTGAGCAGGTTTCCACAAAACATTATTTACATTTTTATCATATTTCGCATTTAAAAACCCATTGGTTTTTCAATTCAGTGTGGATATTTTTATATTTTCATGTTTGATATTTAATTTTTAATAGTTGTTAAAACAATTATGTAATGTCTTGTTCGCGTATAAATGGTTTAAAAAATAAATTGTTATTGTTTTAAATTAGTAACTTTCTTGTCTCTTGTGGGCTCATTCCACTGTTGTCAATGAATATAATTAAATTAATACTTAAATCATTTAATATTTAAAGTTTAAAGTTATACTTGCAAAACCATAAATTAAATTACCCGTTCTAGATCTGCAAAGTCGTATTTGGCAATGTCGCAAGAATCATAGTCATCATTATTGATACATAGGCATTGTAACCGTCATCGTCGTCCTATTTTTCTCCTGTATTTTCAAATGAACCTTATTTTGGCAAATCCTATTTAATCATCAATGGTTATACAAGTCTAAGCCATTATATCATATTAAATCATTCTTTCTAATTGTTTTTTTCTTTAATCACATTTACTATATTATTTTCTTAACTTAGGCCCTACTTGATAACCCGAACGCATATTTTCTTAAGTTTGTGTTTGCAGTTTAGACATCAATATTTCAGTGTTGAAAGTTCAGTCATAACTTGCAGTTATCCCTAGACATGCAATCAAGTTATATTCTCAACATGATTGAACAGTGTTAATTTAGATATTTATCGTGGAACAAGGTTAATAAATCTGTAATTAATTAGCTTTTTATATAATAAAAGGTGAGTTTTATTAAAGCTTTCCTTCGTTAATGTGTAACGGATGGAAGCGGAAGGATGTAGCAACATGGAAGAAAATCATTAAAAGTTCTGTTACTAGGACCAAAATGAAACTAGTGAAAGTAAACATTACCTTACGCATTACATTCATTTTACATTAATAACTTCGCAAGGTTAAGATTTAAACAACGAAAAAAATAAATAGTGAAATGATCTTCCCCGGTCAAGAATTTACTCTTTTGACACTTGAAAATTTGAAGCTTTCCGTTTTTCATGTTTAGAACATTTGCAAATACTTGTTTTTTTCTTAATTAACGTCGTAACATAGAATGAAAACTGGATGAACGTTTGTAAATTATGAACCTCGAGCGATTCTTAATCTTACGATTAGTTTACCAAAGGAATTTAAGAGTTGGATTACAAAATTTGACCGTGAATTCTAAACTTAAAATGACACTTTACGCGTCTAGGATTGTATGTTCCGAACAAAACACAAATTTGTTCCTATATTATGTAATTTCCAACCTCAACCAAACCATGGCCTATGAATATGGTCCTTAATCTAAATCTTAACTAAATGTTGGTCAGTTAATGACGATTTAGATAGAATATCCAATATTCAATCAAAATTAAAGATGATGATAAAATCGATATGTCTCATTGTGGAATCTTCTGGCAAGTGATGAAAAAAGTGACAGATGTTTCAACATTGGTATTAAGAGGTTTTTTAATTATACATTTTAAGACAATTTTTTCGTTGACATGGAAGTGTTTTTAATATGTTTTAATAATATTATGTTGTGTTTATTTAATATGTTATTTAAACATAATACGACTTCCTTTGTAATGTGGGGATATTGTGTAACAAGGCTAACATTAACGAAAGTATTACGGGGCAGATGCTCTTTCTGTTGCTCTTGCATTCATATATTTTCTTTGTTATAAAGTGGAATGTTTTATATGTTAATTAATATAAAAATTAAAAAAATGCAAAATATTAATAATAAAATAATAAAATCTGGTTCCAATATTCAATCGAAATTAAAGCGTAAGAATAAGATGCCAAAATCGGGTCGTGTATAGTTCAAACTTAAAACTACCCTTCCGCATCTTGTACTTTATGAACAAGACACGACTTCTGTTTAAATTTCAAGCCTCTTATTTGATTTTCGCCAATGTAAATTTTATTTACGCGAACCTCCGAATCTGGAGTCTTCAACATGAATGATAAGCTCAGCTCGTGCTTAGGTAATAAGCTGGAGATTTTGAAACGTTGCTATTCTCGAATTAAGAGACAACCGAGAATGTATTAACTAGGTTTCCAACGTCATGCTTTACAGAATAAGATGATTTAAAACGTTTCCGTTAGAGTTGAGGAAATCAAGAAGGAAATTAGTTTGATGTCGAGCAACAGACGCCGTTGATTTATTAACGTGGCTTGGAGCAAGTCTGTGACGAATTACATTATGTCAGGGTGTTACATAGAAATTGTAGATTCCGTTCTATTTAATTATAAACCGTTAGATAATAAACTTATGAGGTAAATCATCATCTATACTTACAATCGTTCATAAAATTGCAAGTGTGGGTACGGTAGCTTGAAACTTGGGGTAACGGTAGCTTGAAACTTGAAATTTTTAAATGGATACTTATTAAGATTCAGTAAAATATTATTTTCTATTATTTATTCAGTAAAATATTATTTACGATTACTTATTTAGTATGGTAAATTACAGAGTAGACACTGTACACTTTTCTATCGTCGGGACTAGCGTCTTAGACTCTTAAACTTAGCGTTTATGTGGAGTTGTTTGTAAATTTCATGACCGTTTTCCGGTAGAGGATGGATAGAATTCAAACCATAAACAGACAAGCTTTTTCTGCGGATATTTAAATCTTGGTTAAATAGATAGACGCTCCTTCCCCCACTCCCACTCTCTCTCTCTCTCTCTCTCTCTCTCTCTCTCTCTCTCTCTCTCTCTCTCTCTCTCTCTCTCTCTCTCTCTCTCTCTCTCTCATAAAGAATGCGCTCAGGTGATTTTGAAAATCATCTTTTGCAGTCTTCGTTTAGCTCAACTAAACTAATAGATCATCTAATTAATTCACACAGTCAACTTTCTTTAAAATTAAAGGAATCAGCCCAGTCTTAATAAATCAAAATTCCGCTCAAATAATATATTGACATTAAATAAGAACATCTCTTGGAAATTGGGCGTTGTTGGTATCCGCAGAATTAATGATCGCACTAGTTTCACATTAGTAACGATACCGATACCTCAGCGCTGCTCGTAGCGCGTTCTAGTGACAACTCCGAGAACTTATCTCGAAAACAAACGAAACACCCGCGGCAATCGCAATTGCGAAGGTTCAATTCGCCTCAGAAGGTCGTCGATAATCTTAGGACGGCGGGTACAAACGTAGCTTTACTCAACGATAAAATCAAATGGACTGAGGAGAAAACAAAATGGCTTCAAAACCCAAGTGTGACGGCCAGTGGCGGCTCGTGAGTATTTACTGGGGGGGGGGGGGGGGGGGGGGGTCTGCAGTGGTTTCATCTTAGTTTGGTAGTATGTACTGGCGCGAGACACAAGGGTTCTGGGTCGGTGCCCCTGCCGCCGGAGGCGGAAATTTATTATGACAATTATTTTTCCCTGAAGATAGCCTGTTGGGATGGGTTCGGTTGGGTTGGAGGCTAACCTTTGCGTTGAGTAGGAGTGTCAGGATCTAGGAAACGATAAGAAAGCCACAATAAAGTATCAAAGTTTTTGATTATTATTATTTTTATTTTTGAGTAATTCTAAACTACAATTTGGAAATAAAATTATGAAATTGATCTACATTGTGCAACACGTTTTCGAGTAAGGTAATAATTATTTAGATTTTTTTATTAATTAATGTTTTGTAACATTACTTAAATACAGAAAAAACATTTTTCAAACTTTTATTATGATTTTGAAACACATACATAATTTTGTATGGTCTTTTAACATGAAAATTTTAGTCGCCTTGAAGTTAAAGGACATGCGCCTAGTTTTTAGCACTGCTAACTTGTTAAAAACTGTTTGGTTAAAATCAGGCATTTTTCTGATCATATTTTTTTCTATTGACATTGCCAATGCACAAAGATAATCTTGACTCATGGCGTTCCTTAAAAAAAGTGTAAACATCTCTTTTGTTCAGCTGTGGTCATGGGAGTTTTTGTTGAACGTAAACAAAACACAGAAATGGTCGTCCATTTAGTCCCAATACCTCAACTCTGGAGTAGTGTATGTACAACAGTATAGATTTGAAGTAAATTCTATTGTAGAGCAAACACTATCCTAACATTATTGATTCGACGCTGTGTTATTTCATTGGTCAAATAGTAAAGTATAGTGCTAGGTTGAGAATGATCGACGTTGCCAATGTGATAAATATGTAAAGTACTACCTATGTTTATGAAAGGGTGTTGAATATTGTTTCTATTGAGTATCTCTAGGTCGACAATCCGCCTTCCCATCTAGACGACATAGCCTGCCACTAATAGAGGGCATTAGCTCTCCTGAGTGCACCGAGGGTATCGAGACGACAAAGCATGCAACTAATAGAGGGCATTAGCCCTCCTGAGTGCACCGAGCGTGCAACTCTTCTGTTTAGTTTCTGCACTGTACAGTCGCACCATCGTATTGTGGACGGTCGCTTCTGTTGACTTTCCTTCTGTTGAGTATACGCATAGAATGGTCGGGTCGAATTCTGTTGAGTATCTCTAGGTCGACAATCCGCCTTCCCCATAATAAATCGTGATAGAATAACAATCTGCTCTAACCTAAAGAAACTCTTTAATAATACAAAAGCAATTTTCAAATTCGTGTTTTATGAAACTTTATTAAATTTGATTAATTCTTATTTCACTTATTTAAATTTGATTTGCTAAAAATTATTATTTAAAATTTAAAAAATATTAATATAAAAAATATTTAATTATTATAACATCTTGTTTTGAGGAAAATGCCACTTATTGTTTATATTTTAAGTTTGTAATTTAATCTCTTTAAAAAGGAGCTCCTGGGTTAGTTACGAAACGTTGTCTTTATTAAAATGAAAGAGTGGCTACACCATAGATATTGATTAGCAGTCTCCAATACCTCCGCACAGGCGCGAGCGTAGCAAATTGAAGACTCAATCGGCCCAATTCAAGATGGCGATTTGACGTTTTAATTTATGCTTTTTTAATGCAATAAAGTATTTTACTGGATTGTTTGATATGGTTTTAGCTTGTGTAGCATGGTATTGAAAAATAGAAACAATACGAAGTTATTGCATAAGGGAATTTAGTAATCATTCGGTGTTAATGGCTAGAATGCTCACCTGTCAACCTGGCGGCAATCTTGAGAACTATTTGGGTTACAAATCGCTCCCATTTACTTAACATGCAAACTTGAATTTCAAGATGGCTTCTAATTGTCACGGAAGTGGATCAATGACTGCTAATCTAGGGTAGGTGTTCAATATCTATGGGCTAAACCGCAAAACAAGACATTTTAAAATAAGTTAAATAATGTCCGGCCACGAAAGCATTCTTGTAGTTTCTCAATTTCATTATTCGGGATACACTCCCGCAGGTGTAATTGATTTTATGGATTGATTTCCATAACATCTTATAATAATGAAATTATTAGTTTTCGGTTAACCACATATAAGATTCTTTATATTATCTCACGTTACAACTGCATTTCACCAATCTGACATGGAAGTCCACATAAACCTTTGCCATAAACCACGAACACTCATTCAAACTCCTCAAACTGTACTAAATGCTCCCGAAACAATGCTACCTTCCACAAGACTAGGCCCAATGACAAGAAGTCGATCATAATTCAGCGGATAAGTTCTGGCCAATCTTCTACTCTTAACGATAACATGCCATATTTTTCTGAACTCTTTCTGCATGTTATACTATTCTTGTAAAAGTTACTTTCTTTTATATTGCTTGTTGGATGAGCGAAGCGAAGACTACAATTTCACTGATCCCTCAAAAAATTTAGCTCCAATGTTGCTGTTTTTTTTGTTTGTTTTTCTGTCTGTTTGTTCGCTTTCTACCGGGCAAACAACATATGCGATCTTGATGAAAATTGGATGGGACCTTCGAAATCTCTGAACTTCGATCTGCCAGGTTTTGGTATAATCGAAGAAATATTTCTCATGAATATCGTACTTTTACGATTTTTTTGTGCGATATTTTAGTGATATTTGGGCCGATTCTGACCAAACGGGTTGGGCCTACAACGTTCATATTTTACATGGACATTAAGGTAAAGTATTGCCTTTTGAAAGAAAAAGTTAAAGAAAGTTAGCCAGAATCTATAGAAAAAAGGTTTTAATATAAGTTTTTGGAGATATATATTAACAATTAACAAGTAACAATAGAAACTTGACAATAATAACCTACAATGAGTTCAAAAAGCACTTGCAAAAGTAAAGAGATTCCACGCAAACAAAAAACTTACAAAAAGCTTATCCATCAACGCGACTAAAAAAAGCGTTCGCGAAGCGGCCTAGTTTATTATCAAGGATACTATTATACTCTTCGTTAGGGTGCATTGTGTTTGTTTGATGTTATTCTTGTGTTTTTGTTATTGGTCTCTCATTGTTTTATTGTCTTTGACAAAGATTGATGAAATCCAGTCAAAACGTTAGATAAAATAAAGAATCGAATACGTGGTGAACCGAAAACCAATAATTTAATTATTTAAGATA
>JAMZAV010013439.1:0-15263 GCA_024449915.1 Sweltsa coloradensis | reverse complement strand
AATATTGTTATTGTATTCTCCACAGATACATACAAGAACAGGATGTCAAGCTTGTAACATGTTAAATTCTACCGCCTACGAATTCGGCTACTGAAGTAGCCTTGTCGACGGAACCGACGGGTTCGCCGTCGACTCGACAGAGAGCAGCACCTAACCAGAGACGTCTAGTCAAGTGTTTCTCTCGACCACTAGAGCGCCACCATCACCTTCATCCGAATGCCAGCTGTTTCTGAAGAGACGGTTCGAGAATATTATCGTCATAATTAATTGTTTTTTCAAATTATTTCAAATAATAACGGTATTTTACTGGTCAACAATGCCTTCATGTACGGGAATATGGCCGCTATATATGGAGAAGGCAATCCCTGACGTCGGACCCCGGCTGAGTAATAATGGACGGACAGGGCACCTAGAAGAAAGAGAAATAACGCATCTCAGTTACTTAAGTCAGTTACAGCTCGTGCCTGAATTTTCTGGGAAAGTAGACAACATAAGGATTCATAATTATTTTAATCGTATCGATGAGCTAGGGCTCATGGGATCATCGACCCTATTGCGGAAGGCTGTAATTGCAAGGTTGAAATTGCAAGGTGACGATAGGGAGTACGTCATTAATAACTCTGATTTGTAAACACACCTTACAATGACCTTAAAACTCATCTTATACCGTGGTTTAAAATCGAGGAATTGCACAGCCTGCTTGTCCAAGAATTCGATCACTTCTATCAGAAACCAAGGGAATCAGTTCGTCAATATTCAACGAGGTTGTACATAGCTGGACATAACATGTTGATCCTAGAGGGAAATGAGTCGGAACAACGTATACTCAAAAAGCTTATGGATGAAAGTATGCAAATCCGGCAAAAGATAGACCAGACATCATTAGCGATGATGCGATAAAAACACATCCGATTGGTCGTTTACCACACTTAGGCTGAGATTGCCAGATATTTTCATGGTGATATGACACAAAAATACCTCACTTCAAGCAACGATCCCGTTCGACGCAAAACTAACTCTGATTCTATAGTTGATTTACACTTTGGGCATGTGTTAAAAAGTGATTTCAATGAATCCCAGTAAACAAAAAATACATCGACTCCTAAATCGTTTGAATCAGTGTCACTTTCTTCGTCCAAAGATGAATCTACTTCATTTGGCGGGACATAATCAAAATCGTCACTGACGACACTCGAAACCGTCATCACTTCATCATCATTTGACAGAAAGGAGGTTTCATGCGCAGAACTCAAAATTTAAGTTTCACACCCTAGTTCACACTGAACTGATATTTCTCTCACTTCTTTTGCCGTTACTTCATTTATCAGACGAACATCCGCTGTATCATCAATAGTAATTAAAACTTCTGGAGAAAATAATCTCTCCTCTGCCACATCTTCAACTACCTAACATTTATATTCGTCGAGAGTCTTTCGAGCGATGTGGGTTGTTGTTCGAAAGTTCACAGATTTTTCATTCGACTCGCCCTTGAGATAAAGACTGGGAATCGAACGTTTACACAAACGTGGAGGACGGCTGCGGCAATTCAATTTAATTTGCCCAATGTAAAATGTCTAGAACATATGCAAGTTCCCTTAACTGGATTAAAATTAAGCCTGTTCACTTTATTGCACCAAGCCTTAAATCGTTTTGGTGATTTAGACCGGTCAGGAAAAGAATGAGTTGTGACAGCTGGGACTTGGCCCTACGCCATGTTGATGACGTAGGGGTAGAGTCGAGTAGGCTGTGGAACCAGGCTGGACAGAATATGGGAAGGCAGTGGTTCTAGAGAGGTGGGCGGGAATATGGCAGTTGGCTAGAGGTGTGTGAGTATGGACTACAGAATAAATTATGTTATCACGTACAATAAGGCCTATGTGTTCCTTTATTTAATAATTACGTCCAGTGTAAGTCCTGAACATAAGACATGGTGTCAGAAGTAATCGAACCAGCTCTCATTGATAAGTAAGTAGCCTAAGTCATATTATCAAACTCACGAAATTCTAGGCTAGGCCTAGGCCCTAAGGCTCACAAAATGGGGGAATCCTTCAAGCCACCCCAAGAAATGTCTTTTGAAGGCAATGTGGCACAAAACTGGCGCAAATGGATACAAAAATTCAAGCTATACCTGAAAGCCACTGGAGGTGATAAAGATAAAGTGAATCGGTGAAAGTATCCAAATTACTATGCCTTAATCGGGGACGAGGGTGTTGAAATCTACAACACATTTACCTACGAAACCGAGGGGGACAAGAACAAGCTTGAACCAGTATGAATAAATTTGAACTTTACTGTGAACCAAGAAAGAACATAGTCTATGAACGCTTTAAATTTTTTTCAATTATTCAAAAACAAGGCCAGACATTTGAACAGTTTCTATTAGAACTCAGAATGGCAGTGCTTCATAGTGAATTTGAGGAACAACAAGAAAGCCTAATTAGGGACAGGATCGTCTTGGGCATAAGTGACAAGAACACCCAGGAACGCCTGCTAAGGGAACCGAGTCTAACCCTGAACAAAGCCGCAGATCACTGCAGGGCTACGGAAGAGAGTAAACGTCAAGCGAAAGCTGTCCAAGGACAACCAGTGGCCATCGATGCCGTCCACATTGATAAGAAGCAAGCTAAGTTGAGCAAGAACAAGTTTAGAAATAAGCAAACTGACCGAGCCTACCGTGACGAAGCCTCGTCTGAAAAATACACTTGCCGTAAGTGTGGATACGAACACAAGGCCTACCGATGTCCAGCATTTGGGAAAACCTGTGCCATGTGTGGCAAGAAAAACCATTTCGCGAAAGGATGCCCTACACGTAAACAAAGAAGGTACCGGTACACACACTGCAAGAAGATGAACCAGGGATGCCTACCCAAGACTCGTCAGCTGATTCTGAGGAAGAAGAGGATCCTCACAACCAACTGAATGAACTCTACATTAGCTCTGTTGAGCAAACAAGCAGGTGTAGGCCAAGCCCTAAAGGTAATGACAGGTCGTGGACTGAAACCATAATGGTAGAGTCTACCCCTATCACCTTTAAATTAGATAGTGGCGCCGAAATAAGCGTGATGCCAACCAGTGTTCTGAGCAAATTGAACATTAAACAGGCAGGTATAAAGAAAACAAGTTCAATACTGGTAGCCTTTGGCAGTGACAGTTTCAAAGTGAAAACCTGAGGGTTCCATAACCCTAAATTGTAAAACCAAAAAAGGTATATGTTCACAAATTGAATTTGTTTTTGTTTATGTTAAGTCTTGCCCACTTTTAGGATTAAATGCATGTGTCAAACTGGATCTGATTAAGCGAATAGATAAAATTGAGGTAGAAAATTCCAAACAAAATGTGATTGAAACCTACAAGGATGTGTTTGATGGAATAGGTGCAATGCCTATAACCACAACATCGAGGTCAAAGAAGGTGCAATTCCTGTAATTCACGCTTGTAAGCGTGTTCCTCTTAGTTTACATTCTAAACTAAAAGAAACTTTTGATGACTTAGAATCCAAATCAATCATACAAAAAGTTAACAAACCCACAGATTGGGTTCACCGACTAGTGATAGTGGAAAAACCCGATGGAAAATTGAGATTATGTCTGGACCCAAGTGACCTGAATAAGAGTTTTAAAACGTGAACACTATCTGATTCCTCGCGCTGAGGATTTAATTAATAATCTCCAGGGCAAGGTAGTATTTTCGGTACTTGACATGAAACAGGGATTTTTTCAAATCCCTTGACAGAGGAAAGTGCAGATCTCTGCACTTTCAACTCACCCTTTGGTAGATTTAGATTCATGCGTTCTCCCCTTTGGCCTTTGTTCGGCCCCAGAAGTGTTTCAAAAAACTTTCATGCAACTATTTGGAGACATTGAGGGTATTGAAATATATTTGGATGATCTCATTGTAGCAGGTCGCACAGTTCAGAGCACGACATGATCCTGGCCAAGGTACTGGAACGGGCTAGGGTTCTTAATGTTAAATTTAATGAGGAAAAATTCCAATTTCGAGTCCCAACAGTGTCCTATGTGGGCAGAATAATAAGTGCTTCAGGAGTATCAGCTAATCCCAACAACATCAAACCCATCCTTAATATGCCTACCCCTGCCAATAAAACAGACTTATTGAGACTGCTGGGCATGACGAAATACCTGTGCCAGTATATTCCCCATTTATCACAAATCACTGCCCCTTGCGTGATCTGACAAAAAATGACACATTGTGGCAATGGCATCCAGAACATGATGCCGCTTTTGATAAAATCAAACAGTCATTAATAAATCCTCCTGTTCTGGGCATTTATGACAGTACCAAACCACTCGTGTTACAAGCTGACGCTTCACAGTCAGGCCTAGGGGCCTGCCTTATGCAAGGTGGGCAACCCTTGGCATATGCATCCCGAAGCCTAACACCCTCAGAGGTGCGTTACTGTCAGATAGAAAAGGAACTTCTCTCTATTGTGTTCGGTGTAGAGAAGTTCCACCAGTATACTTATGGCAGGCCAGTCAATGTACATACCGACCACAAACCCCTAGTAACAATTTGTGACAAAAGCATAGACAAGACGTCTGCCAGACTACAACGAATGCTGCTCAGACTATTAAAATACAACTTGCATGTTACATATGTACCCGGAAAGTTGCTTCATGCTGCAGATACCCTATCACGTGCCTATTTGACTGACCCAGTCAGTGATGATCCCACCCTAACATGTGTAGTTCACTCTATTGTAAAACATCTGCCAATGTCTGAAGCCCGGAAAACCGAGTTTAAACAGGCAACTATGCAAGACACGACTTTACAAACGCTGACTTCATATCATCAAAATGGGTGGCCCAAATACAAGTCACAAGTTGATGACAATACCAAATACTATTGGAACCTGAAGGACGACATTCACACAACGGAAGGATTCGTCTTCCTTCGGGACAGACTGGTTGTGCCATAGAGTTTAAGACCCTTTTTATTCTCACTGATTCATGAGGGACACTCTGGCATCGAGCGTAGCAAAATGCGTGCTCGTAAAACTCTATTCTGGCCGCAGATGACTGTTGACATTGAGGATTATGTTAAACAAGTGTAAACGTGTTTAAAGTTCCGTAAGACTCAAAGGAAAGAGCCTATGATTGGTCATGCTATACCTGACCGTCCTTGGGAAAGATTAGCAACAGATATCCTTGAATTGGGAACAAAAATTTACTTAGTTGTGATGGACTATTATAGCAAGTGGCTGGAGCTCATACAGATAAAATCCAAACAGCATCGGAGGTAATCAACACGCTTCAGTCTCTCTTCGCACGCTTGGGATCCCGGACACCCTAGTCTCGGATAATATCCCATTTGCCAGCCGGGAATTTAAATCCTTTGCAAAGAATTGGGATTTTGAATCCGTTACAACTAGCCCTACATATCCACAATCCAACGGCCTAGCTGAGCGAGCCGTATCAATGGTAAAAGACATGTTACGGAAAGCACAAGAGGAAACAGAAGTGTCTATGAGGCACTCATGGAATATCGTAGTACCCCAGTAAAGGGATTGGGATTAAGCCCTTATGAAATATTGTTTAACAGAAACATGAAAACAAAGATACCTATCTGCTCAAAACTCTTAGAGCCTGTTCTTCAAACAGGTATCAAGGACAACTTACTGTGCGTCAGGCAGTACAGAAAACACTACTATGATAAAGGACATGGTGTGCGAGAACAAACCTTGCTGACAAAAGGTGAAAATATTCTAGTTCAAAGGAACAAAACCTGGGAACCGGCACAAGTAGTAGCCCTACACCCAACACCACGGTCATACATAATCAAAAATTCAAACAATACCGTACTGAGACTTTAACAGAGGAGTCCTTCCCCCGAGTCACTACCCCCCAATGTTTTCAAATCCAGAGTTGTTAGCCTATGAAACAGTCAAAGACAACCCGCAACAAGGACCCATGTCTCCTGTGAAAGAAAACCCAAAAAGGCAAGTGGCCCCTGTTCCAAAACCCCATCCAACGATAAACCAATCCTACTATCTCGGCTAGCACAAGCTGCACCCGCAGTGGCAGGAATGTTAAACGTCCGCAAAGATATCAAAACTAATGCAACCCAGCATCTGTATGTTTTGAAGAGAAAATTTTAAATTGTTTTGGTAAATCAATGAACTGCATAAATGCCATTATTTCCATATCTATGTATGTTATTGTTAATAATATGTATGGTTATTGTTAATAATATGTATGGTTATAATCGACGTTATACTATATATTTATATATCTGGTTATGTTAAACGCCAGTTGATACTGGTGAGTGTTTTTGGGAAAAACTTAGGTGGTGAGATGTGATAGTTACATTCTGTTAAATTTAGGGGGGAAATTTAAATTGTTTTGTTAAATCAATTGAACTGCATAAATGCCATTATATCCATACCTAGGTATGTTATTGTTAATAAGATGTATGGTTATAATCGACGTTATATTATATATTTATATATCTGGTTATGTTAAATGCCAGTTGATACTGGTGAGTGTTTTTGGGAAAAGACTTAAGTGGTGAGATGTGATAGTTGTGACAGCTGGGACTTGGCCCCTACGCCATGTTGATGACGTAGGGGTAGAGTCGAGTAGGCTGTGGAACCAGGCTGGACAGAATATGGGAAGGCAGTGGTTCTAGAGAGGTGGGCGGGAATATGCAGTTGGCTAGAGGTGTGTGAGTATGGACTACAGAATAAATTATGTTATCACGTACAATAAGGCCTATGTGTTCCTTTATTTAATAATTACGTCCAGTGTAAGTCCTGAACATAAGACAGTTTTCAATGGCAAATGTGATGCGTCTGTTTGACATTTTTCTTCACGTTCTTGTTATTGTTAGTGCACCCAAACACGCAACACCCTGTCATTGTAAATTAATTGTTTTTGCAATTCACATACAAAATACAAAATTCCGTCCGCCTAACAAATATAAAAATGTAAAAGCATAATTCAAAACTGTTAGATTGTTTTCACTTGCACCTCCTAAATCAAAACATTTTATCAGTTAATTAGTAACTTACTAGTATTACAGCATTTACTGCAAATGCAGACAAACTGCAGGAAATACAGTAACTTTACACTCATAATAATAATAATAGTACGTAATCATAATTATTTTACACAAATCACGTTGGAAATAAATACAACTGCACACCACTTGTTCCTCGGTAACGCACGGATACAAACCGACTTCATCGACAAGAGGTCAGGTAACTTACTGAAATCTGGTCCTGTCTTGTGAGCATAAAAATATTTTATCCCAGGTAACACACCCCCTCCCCCCACCCCACACTGCTTGGAATATTGTAAAGACCGAAAATTCCATGAAGCTAATCAAAATTTTCGGCCGCGTCTTAGTGAATGTCACCGACTGTGAGTGGCTGGGGTCAAAGTCTATGCAAAAATGCATTTTAGTTTAGTTTGTCAGTGAGTGTCTATACAAGTGGTTGTACATCTCCGATGTGGATACAATTGAACCGTACATGTTTGAACCGAAATTTTCTGAGGAACAAATACAGGAACGAAGACGTCGAAGAGAGCAAACCGTGCAGAACATGAGTGTTGTGAATGCAAGTGAAAGAACGTCGAGTTTAGATTGGTGTTCTTGCGAGAAATGCAAATTAATGAGTCATCCACGTGAAAACATATGTTGTTTAGAAAATGATTGCATAATTAACCTGAAAGGCGATGTTTCGTGTGTCACTGACAGCCCAGTATTTTTGAACCATATATTGTCTTAAGATGGGCTATACATCACAAGGCAAATAATTCTGCAGACGACGAATAATTCTTATAAAAAACGAATGCTCAAAAAAGATCTTGATAATAAAGCCTGGCACTTTCTTGCTTATCGTCAGTTTGTTTTTTTGGGTAAATCATTGGGCCAACCTTGGTAAGGGTAATCGCGTGGTGATTCCCTTTGTGTGTAGTGACTAAAATCAGAGACTCTTTCCCCGAGGAGTCGGGATTTTACGTTGGATTTATACCATCGGGCAATGCAAATGAGCACGAGTGGCCAGGATAACCATGTGAGTCTAATTTTTAATAGTATAATTGTATTATTGTTCAATAAACAATATTGGTTTGTGGAATAACTGTACAAATACTTACAATAATTTTATATATGCATCTAAACTTCTCTGTTCCAGTGTGTAGCAAGTAAAATATAACAAATCTCTATTGAATAGTCGTAACTATTATATAACTTGAAACGCAGCTCAATTGAGATGAATGTAACAATAAAATTAAACTTCAAATAAAGTTGATCGGAAAGAAAGCATATGATTTTCGTGACTTCCAATAGTCCAGTTACAACGCGCATGCATTCTTTAGTCAACATGAAAGATATTTTAAATTAAAACACGAGAGGGCCTACACACATGTTATGAATGAGCTACGTGTCATTAATCGAAAAAGAATAAAGACTTCTGCTGATACACAAGAGAGCTGCACTTAAAGGCTTTAGTGCAACAAATGGTCATATTTGTAGGCCTACTCATAATTCCATTATGGAGTGGACATCAACCCTGTTCTAACACTGAACAATTCGTTCTTCAGTCAACATTTCATTTTTGCATTCTTGCATCTATGAATTGTTGCATTCATATATACCAACTTTCCGCAATATGTTTGCTTAAAACGCATGAAAGTTCACTTACTTTTGAGTAAACCAAAGCACCCAAATCCGTAGGAAACACGTCGTATGACCGAGACTGCAACATGACGCAGTAAATGTTTTTAGCTTGGCTAATAGGAGCTTCCTCCACCCTATCTAGGCGAGACGCGCAGCTCACTGTGCTGTAATGTTTTAATCAGAGCCGTCTAATAACTCGCTATAAATATTTTGTTTATGTGTGCAACTAAAAAATTTTGACAACACATTAAAGTAGATAGTTTGACAGTTAACATACCAAAAGAAATACCGACATACGAAGAAATAAGTTGCTTTAGCACCTGTAAACATTACTGCAATTCGGCATATATTCCTACTAGTGTACTACGCAAGGCCGTGTTTACATCGTCACAATAAACACGTATATGTATTAATATGAAATATGAAAATTGCAATGGGTTCGAAATAATTCAGGGATGACGACGATGGGTTGCAATCGAAAAATCGGTCCAAAATTGTAAAAATTAGACGACTTTTAAGTGACGAGTACTTTCTTCGCGTGTTGTTTCAATGCACCGACGGAGACGGGCAACCATCGTATAGCGATTGACGTCACATGCTAGACGAAAACACTGCTAGTGGCTACACGGAGGGTCGCAGAGCAGTGGCGCTTCAACAATATAAATAATCACATGTCTTAGCGTCGAACTAATCAACATAAACGTTTAGGTTTAGTGGGCCTTTAACTACAATGTACCCGACCAGGAGCGTTTAACGTTAGCAATGCAATATTGTGCAGGCTCAGTAGTGATGGGTTTGTTGCGGGAACACGATTTTAGTACATGTCAAGAATTCAGAAAGAGACCAATTAACAATACATATTTAATTATGGTCTCTTTACTGACAGAAACGCCCTATCTATGTCAGACTACCTCAAACTTTTGGCGCGACAGGTAGCGTATCTACCTAACCTACCATCTACATCCGAGGTAAAGTGCCGAATTTGGGATCATTTACTTTGCAGCTGGACACGCGAGAAAGAGACAGAAATAGCTACGTTATTCGATTTTAGATTGAGAGCTTCATTAAAAATGGTGTAATTCAACTATTTGACAATGAAGGTTTTTTTCATGCTGTAGCTGTGGTAAATACTCTTAAAGAGCACAAGAGAACTCCAAAATTTGTCAATCGTGCCACTGGATACAAACAAAAAACAATTTGTTACCATACAAGAGATAAATACTGTCAATGTGGTTCTCTGTAACAATATTTAAGGTAAAGTTGTTCATTTTGGTTCTTTTGGTGGCATTTCCACAAATAAAGTAGAAACAAATCTGTGAACTAAACGCAGCATTGCGGCAGCAAAGTGAGCGTAATATGGCTACTAGAGTAGACGTAGTTGCGGAAAATGAAAGGCTAGCGTTACAAATTGTTGATCATAATTATATATAATTTAGCATATATATTATGTTTTGACAGTACAATTTCCCTTCAAACTTTTATAGATACCACGAACCCTAAACCTACTATAATATTTTTATAGGCCTACCATAATGAGGTCCCAGCAAATTTTCCCATTGTAAGGGTTCTTCATTATAAGCCTATGCCATGGGTGGGGAGGGGGTGGGGGGCTCCGATTTAGTACCGGACATTCAATTTTGTGAAGACACCTACCTATAGTATTATTGTTTATACTTGTTATTTCCATTGAAAATTGCTATGTTTGTACATCATTAGAACATGTAGAACATTTCCTTTGCTATTTTTTTAACATTTTCAGCAAGTTTGCCAAAAGCTCCTCGAATTCATGTGAAGAAGCATCACGATATTAAATCAACCAAATCCACGTAACAATTCCCGGAAAGTTACAGCAAACCGAGCTATTCCCGTAACTTCCCCAATCCCTTCCACCTCCCATGCTGTTTCCATATCATCGACAACCCCTTTTCCTTACGACCCTATGTCCCGGAAATCGGCCTCGCCACCCTCCATGTCCTCTATACTAAAAATTAAAATTTACCCTAATGCATCGTTTTCGACCAACCAACCGACCCATTGACTAGCAATTGATTGGATATTGCTTTACGTCTCATATTTATGCAGCTTGGCTAATCGAGACGAAGGGAGGGATGTAAGAGATGACGCGGGGGGACAAGGGGTGGACAGGCCTGTGCTGGTCAGAACCAGCCACAAGTGTATGGGGAGGGCAGGGGTTCCCCCACGTCGTGGTCGTCTCCGTCTGTGTCATCATCCGTCCATGTTGTCTTTGTCGTCACCGTCGGGGAGGTAGTCAAAGGGAAGGGGAAAGTCCCCGACGACGACCCATAGCGAGTGTGTGTGATCTTAGCTGTTGCATCACTTCAAGCTCCTTCCACCCTCTACTCAACTGGCAACGGCGGACTGGCTATAATTAGACGGGTCCCCCCCCCCTTCCCTACCCCACCCAACCTCGTCGCTCGAGCTCAAGTGACTTACTGATTCGACGAATCCCCCCCCCATGGCGCAACACCCGAAGAAGTCACCACAAAAAAAACCTCAAGCCTCCGGCTTTCAACCTGTCGCTACTACACTAAGCATTCAGTCTTCTTCCGAGTTCCGAGTTTAGTGTTTCATTCATTCAACAAGCAGAATCTATGATTAGGCATGGTAAAATGTCATCACATAAAAAGACAGCTTGGACTTGACTTGACTTAAACGCTTAAAAATAGTAATAGAAGTAGAAAATAGTCCAGGTGAAACGGGAGTGAACATAGCAAAACGTTAAGGAATAGCTACTTCAAAACTTAATTCAATTTATAAAGAACAAAAAAACGCGAGATTTCGAAATGTGGTTTTTCCTCAAAAAAAGCAAAGCAGTCGACATCTGGTGGCGCTGTGTCCAACTACTCTAAGGCAGATAGCCCTACCAAATATGGCCGCTTTCCTATGTAAATAGACGGGCGACTGACGTAGACTTCAACAGTTTAAATGGATCAAGAATATGTTTTGCCTAATGGAGCAAAGAAGAACACTAATAATCCCAACAAACATTTTTCACTCCTGAGGACTACCCTGGGATTTCTTTTATGGGAGGAAAGAGCTCCTGGGTACTACCTTTTTCCTATGCTTTTAACATGGAGTGAGACACTAAGAGCAGTGTACAGGTAGCACAACCCTGGGATATCCTGAGTACTGCCCAGAAAGCAGCACAGAGGCAGAGTGTTGGTTGCCTTGGAGTATCCTCAGTATTACGCAGAAAGGTAATAGCTCCCATTGAGGTAGCTCACAGGCAGACTGTAGGCAAAATGATGGGATATCCTTTGTATTGCCCAGAAAGGTAGCTCCCAGGCAGGAAACTTGTGGGAGCTTGTTCCTCCTGAGGATTACTCTGGGGTTACTTTTATTGAAGGAGAGAGCTCCTGGGTACTACCTTTTTCCTATGCTTTTAACATGGAGTGAGACACTAAGAGCAGTGTACAGGTAGCACAACCCTGGGATATCCTGAGTACTGCCCAGAAAGCAGCACAGAGGCAGAGTGTTGGTTGCCTTGGAGTATCCTCAGTATTACGCAGAAAGGTAATAGCTCCCATTGAGGTAGCTCACAGGCAGACTGTAGGCAAAATGATGGGATATCCTTTGTATTGCCCAGAAAGGTAGCTCCCAGGCAGGAAACTTGTGGGAGCTTGTTCCTCCTGAGGATTACTCTGGGGTTACTTTTATTGAAGGAGAGAGCTCCTGGGTACTACCTTTCTCCTATACTTTTAACATGGAGTGAGACACTAAGAGCAGTGTACAGGGAGCACAACCCTGGGATATCCTGAGTACTGCCCAGAAAGCAGCACAGAGGCAGAGTGTTGGTTGCCTTGGAGTATCCTCAGTATTACGCAGAAAGGTAATAGCTCCCATTGAGGTAGCTCACAGGCAGACTGTAGGCAAAATGATGGGATATCCTTTGTATTGCCCAGAAAGGTAGCTCCCAGGCAGGAAACTTGTGGGAGCTTGTTCCTCCTGAGGATTACTCTGGGGTTACTTTTATTGAAGGAGAGAGCTCCTGGGTACTACCTTTCTCCTATACTTTTAACATGGAGTGAGACACTAAGAGCAGTGTACAGGGAGCACAACCCTGGGATATCCTGAGTACTGCCCAGAAAGGTAGCTCCCAGGCAGGAAGCTTGTAACTATTCTGTTCAAAGATTGAAAAATTTAAATTTTTTAAGTTTTAAATCTTGGTGTGGGTGTGTGTTTGCTATAGTTTAAATAAAAAAATAAAAAAATAACAGTTTTTGTACAATTTATTAAAATTAAAATTTCCTATTTTTGTCGGGGCATCTGACATGCCTTGACAAAAGACGTGGTCCGTCTCGTCTCGCCTGTCCGACGTCCACGACCGCTGCAGTAAGGTTTTGTTTGTACTACCAAGTGGAAGTGTTGTGTCATCAGTGGCGAAAAAACGTGATTTACTGGTTAAGCATTCATTTCGAGATTTTCTTTATCCGTGTGTTTTAATTAAATATTTTATCATTTCATTTGCAATACCAAGTCCATCGAAATGTGATGATTTGTTAAGTGATGAAGAGAGGGAAGATAGTAACAAAGAACTAAAAAAGACCAGATCACAGACGCGAGCGAGAGAGCAAGAGTGATATCGCGATAAATGCATGGATGGCGACGAGCTGTCTTGAGTGCAGCCATCAAACGATGACGTCAGTGTGCGTGAAAGCAATACGCAGCCGTACGCACCTCGGTACAGAGCTCACGCGGACAGAATTCAATAGACGCGCGAGACTAGAAGAAAACGAGCGAGATCAGCAGGACGCACTCATGCCGAAAATAACTGATGATGACTTACTCAATATAACACCACTTACAACACCCACAGTAAGTCACTCCCAACAGAGCGCCCACGAAAACATGGCGACAATCGAACCCAGGACGTCCGTGGTACAAGTCGAAATTTGATTGATTGGATATTGCTTAACGTCTCATATTTATGCAACTTGGCTAATCGAGACGAAGGTGGGACGTAAGGGGTGAGGCGGGGTGACGCGAAGGGACAAGGGATGAAAAGGCCTGTGCTGGTCAGAACCAGCCACAAGCGAATGGGGAGGGCAGGGGTTCCCCCACGTCGTGGTCGTCTCCGTCTGTGTCATAATCCGTCTGTGCTATCAATGTCGTCGCCGTCGGGGAGGTAGTCAAAGGGAAGGGAAAGTTCCCCGACGACAATGCCAACACTCTCAACTCTCTCTGCATATAGGCTGAGGACGAGACTCGACCGGAATGCACCCATTACCAGGCGGGGGCCACTTTGGTGGACAGTATCGAGAAGTTTAGCACGGATTCACGGGCCGACAAGTAGACCAAACATCCTTAGTCCATAGTGGATCTAGCCTACAAGCTATACATTTGCAACAGACACGTCCTATCAGTACCCCACGATACGTTACTAAAAACAAAAGAAATCGGCGCATACATTTGATAATATAGGTCTTAAGCTTTATATGTTTAATTGATTGGAAATTGCTTAACGTCTCATACTTATGCAACTTGGCTAATCACACAAAACATAGGATGCGGCAAAGACCCCGAATCAGCAATAAGTCGGTCTATTTCACAATCACGGTCTTACGGTCGATCAGCCAACGACCTGTCACTCCGCTGAGGGGGCATTGCATCACTTAATTAAGCAGCCGGATGACGAACTTTGAACAGGAGGATTGAGCGGTGATTGGCCGAGAGCGGTCATGTGCCGATTCGAATACCGGCAGTTGAATACGACGCGGGCGAGGCTCAGGGCAGTTGACCGTAGACCATAATAAGAGTTACAAGTGCGAAGCCGATGGAATGTTAAGTAGGTCAAGTGTGAAGAGTGCTCAAGAGTCAGGATAAACCCACATGGGATTGGCTATCTGAAGAGGCTGAAGAGGGAACGAAACATCCAGGAAGATTCCGGGAAGGAAGAGGTCCGTGTTGACTCCGGACGGCGCCCTGCTGGAGTTCCAGACGGAAGGGCAGCCTGCCATTCTTACCAGAGTCCAGGGGTGATCTAATTTGTAAGTCACAATGTCACTAAATAATCAGTAGAACTTATAATAATGGGAATAACTGAACCACGCTCCCCCAGGTCATTATGCACCAGGCTTCTCCCCGCTAGGGCGGTAGGTTTGCTAATTTATCTAAATAAATGCGTTCTCCTTAGATCGAAATGCTTGCTTATCAATGAATACTACCTTTACTTGTACTACCCATCCATTACCTACCTACCCATTACCTACCGGTACCTTATTATCCTGGTTTAATGTTTGTAGACGCTGTTTATTTATTTTTATTTTTATTTATTATTTATTGGCATAGGCCTAGATAATCTTGCTCTAGGCTCAGCACCCGCCGGCTTAAGGTTAATGTATCTAGGGTACCAACTTCGCTCAATTATGCTTTTTTGTATTAAAATCGATAAATATTGATGTTATACCTTAAAAAAACAAGTTTTGAAATTTTTTGGATTTTTTTTACGCTGTGTACCGGAAAAAAAAGTAGCAAATATGAAAATAACTCAGATCGAAATTACTCACGTCAAGAATCTGCAATTTTTACCTGACGTTTGTTGATATGTTGAGTACTTATTAAAAAAAAATTGTGACAATCTGACGAATGTATGTTTTTTTATT
>JAMZAV010013438.1:0-15831 GCA_024449915.1 Sweltsa coloradensis | reverse complement strand
CAAAATTTATTTTAAATAGGCGCCCAATACTTCCGAGTTCAGTAGTTCGTAGAGTTGATACACTTCGGCCGGGCGCGGTGCGACGTTGGGCGACCTCTATGTTTTCATTTACGAACTTCATGCGTAGCCACGAGCTAGCAAAACTCTAGTGGCGCTCGCAGCGCTCGTAGATTTCTGTGAATGAACTTGATGAGTTGGAGAAAAAATTTTTGGTACAATATTAACATGGGGTCATGTCTCTAGCTAAGGATGTTTATATACCTACTCAATGCTATTACGGCATCCACAAAAAAAATCTATAAACAAATATTAAACTTTAAAAAAATAAATACTATGAACATCAAATTAAAACTAGTGACAACCGATCAATAACATTTTGGGGAAATCATAAACAATCAGCTTGGACGCACTCCACAACAAAAAAGAGATAACATTACCATAAAAACAGAAGGAGGTACAACAGATAAACCTCAAATTTTAGCACAATCTCTTATTACACACTACTGAAATCGCACGAAAACTCACTGAAAATATTAACCCTTTTCGGTCAGATTTTTTAAAAATGTATGGGAGGGCATCATATACAAAGTTTTCAAAATAAAAAATAAATTAAAAAATCCAATTTTTGTTTTCAATTTTTTATGTTTTTGTGGGAGGTGCAGTAAAGTGTGCAGAAAAACACCCATGTCGGGGCTGCCCCGACATATTACTGATAAAAAGAGTTAACACGGGTAAGAACTTCACGGACCATCTCAATAAATTGCAAAATAGTCTATTGGGGCCCTTTTTTCTAAATGAAAAAAATGAAATGGAAATTGTCTTCAGAGTATAATGCCTTAAAAGTAAACTTTCAAGTGGATACGATGAAATACCGATGGTGCTTGTATAGAAAAGCATATTATTTTAGCAAAAACCACTTAAAATTATTTTAATAACTGTCTTACTACAGGAATTTTTCCAGACCACCTCAGAACTGCTAAAGTTATACCACTATACAAGAAGGGTGATCAGACAAAACTACTGTAGATAACTACCTTCCTATTTCTCTCCTCCCAGCATTCTAAAATGTTTTTGAAAAACTGATTCAAATAAGAATAACTTCTTTTCTTGAACAAAATAACCTTTTTTCTGAACATTTCAGGAAAAATAAATCTACTAGCACCACTATCAAACGGTTTCTATATAAACTTAATGATGCCCTTAACAAAAATAAACAAGCAAGTGGAATATTTTATGACCTAACAAAAGCATTTGATTGCATTGGTCACAAAATGTTTCTTTAAACTTCAGCATTGGTCACAAAATGTTTCTTTAAACTTCACTATTATGGAATACGTGGGTTAGTGCTAGAACTCATAAGATCATACCTGAGCAATAGATATCAATTTGTAGAGTTAACATGCAAGTTATGATGTGAGAGGAAATCAAATAAAAACACTTTCACAGAAAATACTAAATAATTGTGGAGTTCCTCAAGGATCTATAGGCAGTCCACTTTTCTTTAACATATACATAAATGATTTCCCATTTTGTAAGAGGACATTGAGCTTTTTGCTGATGATGCAACGTCATAAATCACAGCATCGTCTAGAGAGCTAACGACCAAATAATAGCATGCACCGAATGGTTTCAAAGTAACAAATTCATTTCAAATTCTTCCAAAACTTATTTTATTCACTTTCATTATCTCATCACAAACAAGTAAATGTTTACAACCAATAAATGAATTATCCACTAACCTTTTCTTTGTTGCTGAGGCGGCGAGCCCTCAGTGCTATGCCCGAGCTATCTCGGGCATGGCACATTACTCACCCTACCATGTAAAAGCCTACACTAATTTTAAAATTACAAAATAAGTTACGTACATCACTTTGGGAACTATTCCACTGTGTTTTTGTTTTTTTTGGGAGGGGGGGGGGGGGGGGGGTCGGGTTTGGTCTAAAATCGTATGAGAGAGAATTTTGGTTTTTCTAACATTTACATAATTTTGGGAATTATCCCACCCCTATCTGTATTTTTTTTTTTGGGGGGGGGGGTTCTTTTTTTAGGGGTTTGTTTTGGGGTTGTTTAACAATCATGGGAGAGAACATAATGTTATTCCAAATATTTTACTTAATTTTGGGAACTATACCCCTATATCTGTGATTTGTTGGGGGGGGGGGGGGGGTTGTGTTTTTGGGGAGGGGGGTTGTTTTGGGGCTGATATAATATCGTATGAGAGAGAATTATGGTTTTTAAACATCTCATAAATTTTCGGAACTATCCCAACCCTTTCTGATTTTTTCCTCAAAAAGTGAAGAAAAAAAAAACTTGGTCTAAGATGGAACTCTGCAGGACGATGCTCCAGCACCAACTCTTAATGAATCTTGTCCCCATGTAACGAGAAGTGGACAAACTAGATTATTGCAGGCTGATGCTCCACCACCTACTGATAATGAAACTCGTCCATTAGACCAACTCCGGAAAGGTCCCGTTACAAGAAGTAGGAAATGACGTACACCACTGGTAGCTGGAGACTCCCTCAACTTCATTTAGTATTCAGTAATCACTGTCACCTAGATCTGTTTTCCCAGATGGCTGTGTTTAATTGTCATCTTGTACTTTGTTATTCCATTATGATTTTGTTTTAAACCTTGATAAAGCTGGGTGAAATCCTAGAGATACGTCGGTAATAAAATATTATTATAAAATCACACGCAGTTTTACCTCAAAACATGTATTTTCATATCATGTACTGCGAAAGCCTTAAATCTTTGCTAACATTATAGCATAAGATATTATTAATGCTTAGTAAATTTTACAAAAATTAAGATGTTAATTAAGACCCTTTTTTATTTAGTTTGTTAATTTGAATGTAACATCCTTTTTGAATTTGTTACCAAAATCATTGTGTTTTAATACATTGTTGTTGTAATATTAATATTTCAAAATTTACTTAACTGTTAGCTCATTGCTGTATCTGCATCTATGTAAGTAGATTTATTTAGTTGTCCTGCTTTGTAAATCAGTTTTTTTAACTGAATAGGATATACGTTAAATAAATAAATAAAAGTAAAATAAAATAAAAATATGTCTGTGAGTTAACTATACTTTTTACTTTTTCCAGGAGACACCATTCTAGTTGAAAAGCCATTTGCTGCGGTTCTGTATATAGACTGTTATTCAACTCATTGCTTTAATTGCCTGAAGCAGTCGGATGCGATGCTACCCTGTAATATGTGCAGCTATGTAAGTTACTGTTCATGACATTTTACTGTATGCTCCAAATAAGGATGGACATTGTATAGAACATGCTCTGATAGCCAGCGGTTTAGCCAAGGTCCTTTAGTCAGTTCCCACTCAAACACCAAAGTAAAGCAATCTTCGGGCGCGGTCAGGGGTAGTAGAGTGGGTGACCGCTCTGCCCTGAGACACGGGAGACTGCTGGTTAGAGCAGAGGGAGGGTTCAAGAGCTGGTGTAATGGCTTCGTTCTCCTCTAAGTCTGCCCGGCAGTCCGGGTTTGTGGAGTAACCTATGACTATCAAGGTTACACCGTCCTTTCAGTTGGGACGTAAAGCCGTTGGTGCCCTTGGTACTTTTCGAAAGAAGTAGGCTACTTGCCGATAGCGGGTTTTCCCCCTCCCTTCTATTCATACTTCATACTCATCCATCACCTCCTTCGTAAATCAGTTTTTAACTGAATAGGAAAGACGTTAAATAAATAAATAAAAATAAATAAATAAAAATAAAATCGCCTCAAACAGCCTTAGTGCATCATCAAATCAATCAATCAATCAATCAACGCCCTGAAGGCAAAAATCTCAGTAGTCTTGAGCATGCTGTCGAGATGTATGCCTTACACAATCCTGCTCACTGTTATAGATCTCCATTATTTGTTATTCAAAGTTTGGTGTAGTAAACATTTTATAATGTTTTTCCTAATCCCCATTTTTAAACAAATTAAGATTTAGGTTAGAAGGAGCATTTTGTTCCAATGACTAGCTATTTTTGGCCTTCTAAATTGCTGGTCAGCCAAACATGAGGCTACCCAACAAACATTTTTGGGCTTTCCCGCACTCTTCCCGCAGTCTTTTTCCCGCACTTGCCCGGGCGGGACCCTTGCGGGACGTCCCGTACGGGTCCCGCCTAGAAGTGTCCTACTGGCCGATACCGGGTCCCGTACGGGACGTCCCGCGATCTTCCCGCGAGAATCCCACACGGGACGTCCCGCGATCTTCCCGCTAGTTTCCCGTAGCATCTGTAGCGCGATCTAGGTGCTAAATATGTAGGCTAAGAGTAAAAATAAAATAACAAGTTTTATACAATATCGGTTACATATGGCTATTTTGTCTACATCAGATTATTGCAAGTAATTATAAAATTTCAAGTTTGGTGTCTCGAACTCGGTCCAGCAGGGCGACTCTCCATCTGTAAGCAAAGCATCTAACCGTTACGCCACGGAGGATGCTTGAGCGGATTGGGAATAACACCCTATAGATTCAACAGCAAATCTACTTTAGTATCGTAGTTATTGTGCGCTTGCTTTGTGGCCTATCCGTATCGTCTTTTAATTATTTTGGATGTGTTGGAATAGTGTTCAGTATACTAATGGTGTACGGTATATTTTAAATGTGGGTACAGTAAATAATGCTTTCTATGCGCAGCGCATGTTCGAAATTTTGTTCTAGTTGTTGATAAATGCCGAGGCGGGTGTATCTGCATAAATAAAGTATATAGGCTGTCCGATGCGATGCTGGTTTACCACAAAATAACGGTACTAATTCTATTGGAACATGCAACCAAAATTAAATGACATGAGAGATTTTCATATCTTTTTGTCTCAGTTGGTGTAAAGTAAAACCATGGAGTATGGTGAAATTTTTAATTACTAGCAAGCTTCGCAATGCTTTTTCAGGGGGGTGGGGCGTGTTTTTGGATGAGCGTAATTGGTGCATTGAGTTGCTATGTGTTATGCAGATGGTATTTAAATTGATTTCGTTTTCCCATTGCTATGGGCTGCGAGACACGCTTTGTAATATTGTTTTAATTTTTACGACGACGATATGAGGATCAGGGGCGCACATTATATTACACACTACATTACAATCGAATAAAGCATGTAGGTGTTATAAGTCGAAGAAATTTGGTAAAAAACAAAAAAAAAAGCGTAAATTTGCGATTTATAAGAAATATTTTGTTTTCTATTACGCACAAATTGCACACGAATATATTTATTCTTAAAATACAATAGGATAAAGGAAAGCATATAGGTGTTATAAGTCAAAGAAATTTATTCAAGTCGTAAAAAATCGTAAAATTGTGATTTTCATGAGAAATAATTTTTTGATTGCGCTCAAATTTCACGCGAATATATTAATTCATAAAATTAAGGTTCTATAAAAAAATCATAACAATCGGATAAAGCATGTAGGGGTTTAAGTTGAAGATTTTTTTTAAAAATCGAAATAAATCGTAAAATGCGACGTGGCACGTGGCAGTTCTAAGTTCATAGATTTCAAAGGCCTTTAGACAATTTCATCGCTATTGGAGTATCGGTTTAGCCGGAATCGTGTTAACAAACACACAAAAATACAAACAGAAAAAAATAAAAATAAAAGAACGTTCTACAAATTACTTTTGAATTTTAATAATATATCACAAAATTTCCTTTTTAATTTGTTGATGCATACAGCTGTTGTTTGATTAATAAATAAAAAACTAATAATATATTCATTACCAAGGTGATTGGTTATCGTGTTTTTTCAATAATGTACACACACAACTCTTTATGGTGGAGATTGACTGAAGTACAATATGCTCATTTTGTTTCACAGGTAAAATAGTAAATTATGTTGACTATAACTGGATCGTTCATAATATACGGGCATTGCAGTTTACCCGTACGTATCTTATCCGAATCCCTTCCTTCGCGGGTCCCGTGCGGGACGTCCCGTGACTTTCCCAGACACGGGACGTCCCGTAACCTTCCCTCGCGTTTCCCGTGCGGGACGTCCCGTAACTTTCCCAAATATGGGACGTCCCTTAAACTTCCCTCGTGGGTCCCGTGCGGGAAAGTTAAGGGATGTGCGGGTTAACTGCGGGAAGCGGGACGTCCCGCACGGGACCCAGAGTATAATGTTTGTTGGGTAGTGATGTAAAATACTCAAGCATTTTCTTTTGGAGAATATTCTCCAGCACAAGCATTTTCCAAGCATATTCTAAAAACTTCATATTCGCATAATAAACTGTCTTATAAGTACAATTAGATCAATTTGGTATTAATTCCACTGTTACTTCTGTTTTTATATTTTGCATTATATCATGTGAATCATGATCTTTTACATAGTACTAGTTATTATGGATTTTCATTCCCTCTCTTCCAAGAGGGGTATATCTATATATTACCATGTATCGATTGAATTAATAAAATTGAAACTTGTAACTTGAAACTATAGTAGGCGACTATGACGTTATATAAGTACTGGTACTTTAGACAGAAATTAAAAAGTGATAACACAGGGGATCGAAATTAAATTGGATTGAATTGAAGAACGGCTAAGGTCCCAGGTTCGATCCCTGGTGTAGTCACGTTTTTAATTTCTGTCTAAAGTACTTATAGGCCTATATATATAGGATAAAAACAAGGATCTTGGGTAAAACCGTGTCGGAAATAAGATAAACCAGGGCAGAACCTGGGCGTTCCACCGACATTTCGTGCCGATCCGTCGAACGGTACGGCCAGGACGGGCGTGTGAATTTGAAAATTGCCTTACTAAACCCTTGGAAAATTGTCGAAAATCGACGAAATTTAGACGAAATGTCGGTGGACGCCCAGGTTCTGCCCTGGTTCATCTTATTTTCGACACGGTTTTCCAAGATCCTTGTTTTTATCCTATGACCGGCCGCGAAAACTTACAACAATCCATATATATACAATATACAAAACACATATATACAAAACAGACCAAGAATTAGACAGTTTTAAATTGTTGGCCGCATAGCTCAGTTGGTAAGAGCATAGCCCGGACAGCTAAGGTCCCGGGTTCAAACCCCTGTGTAGTTACTTTTTTAATTTCTGTCTAAAGTACTAATATATAATATATATATTTTTTTAGATTTTTGTGGCCAATATAAATTAATGTACTGCATTATTTATAATTTACATATTATATATTATAAAAAAGCGGTTGCTGAGTAAGAAAAGTGGAAACCAGTTTTTCTCTTCTGTTATGTCCAAAGCTAATTACGTTTTTATGAAAATTGCTACTTGTCCAATAGCTGTTTAAACTTATCCATATCTGAGCTTTGACTCTTCAATAAGCAATTCTTGAAAAGTATCCCTCAAACTTTTATTCTGTGATATGTTACTTTTCTGGTACTAGTGGTTACCGTTAATTTGGGGGCGGACGCGTCCACCCTCAACATTTTCACTTACTTTTGAAATTTTATAAAATTGTACAGTCAATACAATTGCAATGTTGTAACACACTATGTATAACTATTTACAAAAATGCTATATACGAGTTGTAAAAGTTTCTTCCATAATTAAACATTTTTAAGCTTGTTTTTCGGTGTTCAAGATAGCAAATTTGTTTGTTTTTTGCCTTTGGCCATAAAAACCATTGGCAGAACTGGAACCTTACTCCAGCACACCCGTATTAGCTTTTCAAGGCCGGCCCTCTACCTTTTTGCAGCCAATTGTCAATTCCTGGATATGCTATGGATGTACCAAGACCACTGTGGCCCGCGCCATTACGTGCGCGCGCCTCCGGGTCAAGTTCATTCTCGGTTTTAGGGGAGTTCCGTAGATACGGGCGCCGTATGGCTCAGTTCTAGCCGGCTGCCGTGAGGTACACATCTCCTTACGGTATACGGCGGGAGCGATGACCTCGCCGCTCCAGCATCTCCGTCGATCACTCGCGGTACGCGCGTATGCGCTCATCGCCTGCATTTAAGACAACTTGGACTCGTCCGTTTTGGCCAGGGCTTTTGTGGTGTTGGTAGATCTATACTGCTTGCAATGTTATATTTTTCAACATTTTTGTTTTTTAAGTGAAAGAGATATTGTAAACTGACAATATATCTCACATATCTTCACAATTTTATAAATTATCTATCAAAGCAGGCTAAAAAATAGTAAAATACCACTATTTGCAATGTTAAAAATCCAAAAAATTTCTGAGGCTATGCGAATGCGATCTACACCTGCACCAGCTGGGGGGCATACCCTCAGTTCCCCCATTGTACCAGGATTCTTACTTTTACTGAAACATTATTGTTTAATGGGAAGTTCTAAACATTTCTTAATAACATAGACCAGGCGTCGAGCGTCCGCCCACTAACCACTGTCGAGTACTGTACTGGGATTGCATAATGCATATACTGGCATGAGAAAAAATCTTAAAATGCAGAATAATAAAGATTCACATTTCAAAAATAGTTCAATGCAGTCAAAAATAAATAAGTAGTGAATGCAGAACAAAAATCAGCTATCTAAATGGAACTTTGCAAATAATGTTTGTCATAAATAGTAAGAATATGGGATATGCCTTAGGCTTAAAATTCAGTTTTGAACTTCTTAGAAGACAAAACCGATACACCTACTCTACCCAACCCTATAACTACTACGTTGTGTTGTTAATATTTTGGTCATATTTTGCCAAAATGTGTTGATGATATCATTAAATTAAGTGCACTGTATTTTTCATAGGATTTTTTTGATTTTTTTCCTTGATATTTAAGAAATAAAATGCTTATTTTGAAATCCAAATAAAGATAAAAGTTGAAAAAAAATCCAAAATTTGATTTTAATCTAATTTTTTTTTGTTGCAATTTTTCGTTTTTTCCATGTTCAAATTGAATCTTCTACAGGCAAACAAAATATCCGAGACAACCCGGAAACTTGTGTATTGGAGTGTTTTATACATTTGGATTTTTGAACCATTCCAAAAATCCTTCTAGTCATTAGAATTTAACAAGGAAACATTCTACCAATTCCGAACAAAACAAAGCAGCTTTTTTCCCGGGTTAAAAGTATGATAAACTGGCAGATTTAATTGTGTGGATTTTGAACTGGTGGTAAACTATTATACCTATACCCTTTTCAAGGTTTTTAATGTTTTGTGATACCACAAACATTTTACTGCTATTATCAAGTTTTGCTAATAATAAAATTTGCTGATCAATACAACCATTCACACAATTACAATTGTACATTAAGTTTAGACATATGACACTTCATCTTTTGACCAACAGGCAATGTTTTGTTCTGCTGAATGTCGCACTTACGCATGGGATGCTTATCACAATGTTGAATGCCGACTTCTCCCAGCGGTATATGAACTTAGTATGGCAACATGGATGTTGTCACCATTGCGAATGTTTCTTACCGCATGCAGCCAAAACCAAGGACTCCAAGGCTTGCAACGTCGGATCAAGGAGTTCGAAACACAACAGGGCAACGGGAAGATAAATGGATAGGGATGGGATTTGACCGGTCAAATTCAAATTTGGTCAATTGACTGGTCAATTGACGGTCAATTGACGGTCAATTGACGGTCAAATGTAAAAAATCATAAATTTTATTTTATTAAATAATTAGTATATATATTTTTTTAAATGTTGTGACAAAAGCTTTTTTTTATTTAAAAGCTTGTTAAATGCATATTAAGTGGCATATCATCATCGTCATCATCATCGTCGATGCTGTCATCAGTCCCTTTCTCCGATTCAGCTTCAGCTTACCCAGAAGCTATTATATTCTATTTGTCTTTTATAATTCATAATATAACTACATAATAAATAATAATTAAAATAAAATATTACCTAATTAAAACTTTTTAATTGAAAAAGAAAGAAGAAAATGTTATTGTTTACATAACAATTCAAATTCAAATATGAAAATTCAAATAATTTTAATTTTTAAATGCAATATACACATGTTATCTTTAAGTCAATTGACTGGTCAATTGACCAAAAGTATTTGACCAGTCATTTGACCGGTCAATTGACCAGTCAATTGACCGGTCAATTGACATTGTGCAACCCTATAAATGGATATGATCAAAATGGCCAGTACAAATCAACGGACTATGAACAAATCCACTATCTGTTTAGGCAAAATTTGAATACAAACTCAGAGCAACAACTAGTCCATGTAATTGTTGCGGCCTGCATCTTGAATGTTCTCGATGAACACGCGGGTTTTTTCTCATGTAAACCAGACATGAAGTTTGCATCTGGACTTATTATAAGATTAGTGGACATTGCAAGAACTAATTCCGTTAAAGTTGAAGACCTTGTCGTTGGCCAGATCATGTATCATAAGGCCACTGGAGAAGGGGTTTATCCCACTTTGAGTTTGTTTGCCCATTCCTGTGAACCAAACTCCTCTGTGTGGTTTAACAGTGGCAACACTGTTGGCATTGCAAGTCTTTGACTCGTCTCTAAAGGAGAAACGGTAATGAAACATATTATTCATTGGAATATCAGATCTCTACATCTCTTGCTAGAAAAATGTTACAAAATATATATTTTATTTTATTTTATCTAATAACCATTTATAAGGATGACCTCAAGTTATAAAAAAAAATTACGACAATACCCTAATTAAATTGTCCTAAAGTCTCTTTCTCTCTCAAGGCAAAAACGGTAATCACTTCTCAATTCCCAAATAACATGTCTCTTAGTTCAAATTTGTGATATGAAGGTTATGATGTTTGGGAGAATAGAACTGATTGTTGAAGAGACTTCTGAAAATGTATGGAATTAATTTTCATATATCTATTTAACTTCTTTTCAGATTTATATTCCGTATGCAGACTTGTACACCATCATTGAGACCAGTGCCCGGCGCTCCAAGCTCAAAAACTATTTTAATTTTGACTGCAAGTGCAACGCGTGCATCTACGACTGGCCTCTTCTCAAGGACCTACCAGTTATCACTGAATGCAAATTTGTGTGTCATGAATGTCGATGTCTGCTTCCTGCTTCGAGTAACAGCGTTTCATCAACTTGTACAACAATGCAAGATAAGTATGACACTGTTTCTATGAGAGCTCGTCTATTGGTGATAAATTTGAGACTGGCGATAATACGGGGAGAGATTCTTAAACCGATCTACACAAGACTTTACCCCAGAACTAGCAGGGTACGTAAAACTGAAACGATAAGTATCTCTTAAGGCCGAATCGTCCAGGCTCAGATGTGGAAGATTTGTTGTGTCTCAGCATTGAAAATATAAAAGGCAACGTTCGTTTACTAAGAAACACACTAAGTAAGGCAAGGCTGAATAAATACTGTTTCATGATAGGTTTGGGGTCCAGGAAAATAGTTTTGTAAATATTGTAAATTAGTTTTATGAAATGCCAAAATAGTTTTATGGGTATTTTAACCCTTTACATACAAATGCACATATAAATTTGGATTGTTTTCTGGATTTTTGTTAAACTTTGTTTGAACGCAAACATAATAAAATATAGTGGAAATACGTAGCTTAATTTCATGAAATTAGCGTGAAAAGAACAGAAATAGTGCTATATCGCTTTGTTCGCGCCATTCCCCGGCGCTATGTTGGTAGTTATATTTTTCTCTTAGCTATTGGTATTTCTTGTTTCGTATTCATAAGTTGCACATATTGTTATCACCTGTTTGAATTTCTGCCTATCAGACGTCATTTCCTGGTTCTCTCGCATTCGACTTTATGCAAGTGCTTTGTCAATGCAGTTCTCCTCTCGCCTTCACTCGATGAAGTGCAAAGTTCGTTTTCGTCTCAAAGTTTCTCGCTCGCACCTCGCAACGCACGTGTCCGCTCTCCGGACATTGCACTCACTGTACGTATTCAAGTGTGTAGCCGCCTGCCGCGTCCGTCTTGGAATACAACGACGGGTTTCCGAGCTGCAGTCCTTGGTTCGACTTGCCTTCCAGGCATTCTCTAACTTCCTACTCACCATCCAAACTCGAGTTTCTATCCCTGTTCTCTCTCGCGGTGGGCTTAACATCTCGCCCATCGTACTTACCTCTGCACTGCCTCCTTCAGCCTACGTCAAGATTCGGGGTAAGTTCAGATCAAAATATATACAGTCCATTATTCTCGGAGTTGAGCACCTCGGCTCGAACACATGGTCCTCCGCAGCCGGATGCTCCGGTGATTTTCCGCATTTTTCGCAAATAGTTTCTCATTCAAGGTTAGTCCTTGTTGGTCGTCGCACTACACACACGGTGTTGAGTGTTGTAGTTTTCCGCTCTCGTGTTTCTGTTGATTGCGCTATTCAGTGTAATTGTCTCTTACGTTGTTTCCTCTTATTGTTGATACTTGTAATCTCCGTTCATCATGGAAGAGTTGCAAGCTCAGCAGAAAAAGTTAGTTGCTCGACGCGAGTTTATATTCGCGTCCGTTCAGCGAACGTACAATGCGTTCGAAAAAATAAAACCCGATCAAGTTGAGGCATTTAGGCCCCGTTTGATAATTTGTCTCAATTGGAATCTGATTTCCGCGAAATCCAAATGTCTATTGCCGAACTCAACACCCAAGTAGTTCTTCCCGCTAAATCGATCGAAATAGACAAAGTTCAAGACAGTTTTGAAACGCTTTTCTTTGCTTGTAAGTTTCGTTATACTACGGTTGATAAATTAAATCAGCGCCCTGTTGTGACTCAACCTGGTCCTCTGTCCGCCTCAGTTCAACCATCTCTTGCATTGCCCAGTGGCGGCCCGACCATACAAATTCGGGGCCATGGCCCCGCGGAAAATAGGTGGGTGGGTGGTCAGCTCAGGGTGGGTGGGGCTGAAGGGTGGGGGGTGGACGGTCGTTGTGTGGACGTAAGTTGACCAAATTTATCTCTGAGTGTTTGCTATATAAATATGAGCTATAAAAGTAATAGTATCGTACCTATATGATGAAAACTTCCCAAACAAGCCATACTCGTGTCATATGGGAATGTAATTGTGATGGTTTTAAAATGCGCGCTCAAAAGATCGTGCCAAATAAACTAAAAAAGAGCAAGGTCTCCCAAACGCGCCCGGTGGGTATGGGTGTCCGCAAGGGGTGGTGGTGGGCCAGGGGGGCAGGTGCTTCCAAGATCTCTAGCCAAACTTTTAACATTTGATAGTCCTATTTTCTTCGGTTTCTTCTTGAGCCAACATTTTTGTTAAAAACGAAATGCATGAATTAAGACCCAACCCCAATCGAACTCAAAGACGAGACCTTTCAGGACAGTATAGCGCCCACCCCACGGGAGTAAGTTAGCGGCCGCTGGCCGCTCCAGTAGCCTGGGGGGGGGGGGGGGGAAGGGCAAAGAAAGTTATTATTGAGAAAAAAATATGAGAGAGGATAAAAGAAAAAACACGGCAATTCGAAACAGGGTGTCACTGTAATGGGGTTACATACAAGAAAACCACACCAATGTTTGTGTATGAACCTATATATTGCTTGCGTAGACACAGGAAAAAGTGTAATACACTGATTTGTATTAGCGCTGTGGTAAGACAATTAATTAAAATATTTAAATACATTAAAAATAGAAAATTACAACACCCCTAAAATATATATTGGATATAGGCCTATATGTGGACATATCCAACTATTGCTATCTCCGATAAAATAAATGTACAGGTAAATCAACTCCACTCTATTATTTATATGCATATGTTTCTCTAGAATTGTTTAATTGTGAATTAGAATATTCGTTGCATCTTTATAAATAAATATATAAATAAATTGTATTTAGAGTCTACCCACTCAGTTATATAACTGATTTTCAGTGGGGGACAGTAAATCAAAGCGACTAAGCCTACCCTGTAGGCCCCGACGCAATCGACGAGTAAGCGATAACCAACCAAAGATCGATATTTTTAATAGGAAATAAAGCAATCAGTGGTATGGACAGTGCGAACACCCGCGGATCAACGCCAGAATCAACACGGCCGATTCAGAAACAACTCTGAATGTATTATGTGCTTCGTTGCTAGGACAGCTCCAAAGTCAGCGTTTACAAACTCCCAAGACACGAACTGATGGACTTAAGTCCAAATCAGAAGTTAAGAAACTTCTGACTTCAGCGGGAATCAAACCCTGGACCTTCTGCATTGGAAGCAGATACGCTAACTACAAGACCAACGAGCCACACAAATATAAATCAATATTAAAAATTGAGAAGGGTACACACGTCGCCTAAATATCCTGGTAATGTCAATTCGACTGCACAAAAACTACATTATTTTGATGTTGCTTTTAGCCCACTACTTTTTTCTAAAACGCACCCAATGCACTCTAAAAACATGATTTAAAAATTTTCGCCTGCGGCGCTATTGTTTTATTTCGCCATACACGTACAAGATTCTTGTGGACGCCCTTGCCGTTGGGTATGTTTAGTTTGCTATGGCGTTTTCAAGTTCTTGCCTGAATACGTGTTTTAGGATACCAAAATTGGTGTGCATGGGCGCCCGCAGAAGGGGGTGCCCCCTGGCCCCGAGCAAGCAGAAGTGCTAATTTGCCCTCATTTAATGTGTGGATTTATTATTAAACTTGTACAGTCGATTTCTTTACTGATGAACATTTGTTGACAATTTTCTGCGAGATAAGTAGCTCATTGTGTCTTTTACCTGCAATAGTTCGTCTTGAGTTTTGAAAAGAATCCATTATCCATTGAGTAATACGAGTTTTTACCGTCACAGTAAAAGGCTTGCACAAGCAAATATTTAAAAAGTCAAATTACCTCAGTGGATAAAAAAGCTAATAACCGCCCAACTCAATGTTGAGAATCTGAAGCTTTTGACTAAAGGCCGATGCACAATTGCCCGGTAACGAGAACGGGAACGAGAACGAGAACGGGAAGAAAGTTGAATCACACGTTAACTTACGACACGATGCAGAATAAGGTTCCGTATCCCGGCAACGACAACGGAAACATCACCAAGTTTTAACTTTCCGTAATGTTCCCGTCCAGTACCATACCGGAAATCAAGATGTCCACCGCCTGAAACTATTTTATCAGCTGATTGATGGTTTATACCGAGTAATATGCGAAATAAATTAAATAACATGAGCGGAATAACAAAATAACAAAATATAATAAACACACTTATTATTTGATTTGTTCCCGTCGGCTTGCTTCACGGGCTGTTGTGCATCGAAGCCCTTAACGTTAGCGTCTTCCCGTTCTCGTTCTCGTTCCCGTTCTCGTTACCGGGCAATTGTGCATCGGCCTTAAAGGACAAAACAAAATGGGGGGTGTAGTGTTTTTACACCTTTATAAACTTCAATAACTAGGCGGGGAAGGTTTTGTTTACAACAGCTTTATTTACGCCATCATGATCAGAGAGTGAACTAGGTCAGAGCCTTCTAAAGATACATACATGTTGATACAATGTAAGCCTAAGGTGGCGGTGCACTTTAGGCGGTGATTACAAATCACTACATCTCCCTTTTCTTTTTTTAATAAGAAGATTCTTAGATCTCTTAGTTATTATGAGAATAACATAAAATAGAGAATGAGGTAACTCAACGTTTAAACCTTCTAACTTATTTTTCTAACAATGCAAAGAACGTACTCTACTTGTTTAAGATAATGCAAAGAATATAATAAATCTAATTTAAACATAGAGTACTCAACTTAATTAAGGTAATGTAAGGAATATTAAAACTAATTTAAATATACTCAACTTAATTAAGGTAGGTAATGCAAAGATTATAATAAATCTCATTTAATGTGAAGAACAGAAATAACTCATAGGTTCATCTCTGTGTTGGCTTGACCCTCCTGCGGAACGAGTGGTCTTTTCCGTCTGCTTCCAACTTCCGTCTGGGCGGGGCAAATTTCTTGGACACGGCTTTCTCGGAGATGGTCTTAGTC
>JAMZAV010013437.1:0-16206 GCA_024449915.1 Sweltsa coloradensis | reverse complement strand
GACGGTGGGGTTCCCCTAGGGGGCCCAAACCCCCCCTTTTTCCAAGTGGGATCGATAATTAAATCTACTTGATGCATAGAAGTTTACGAACCCGGGACCTGGCCGTTCGACGCGGAACAAAATTTTCTACAAGGCTCAGTACAACCCTTGTACCCCACACCTTTCCGGTACGTACCGAAAGCGTACCGGAATATGTGCGAGTGGTGCATTTTCAGCACCCGCCGTCATGGTATGCTTATGTAAAAATACTAGCCGAAAAGATACGAACCCGTGGCTTACACGAAATTGTTCGTAAGGAGTCCGTCTACAATGTTAGGCGGGCGTCCACGTCGCTAATCGTGTCCTTCCCCGCCGTATCTCGGTTCGAACCCCGCGAATTGCCCAATAAACGCGTGCTGCAATGCGATTGGAGCGCTTGGATCGGGCGCGCAGTACCCACTGGCGGTATATAAACGCGCGGGTCCCCTGCCTCTGGTCAGTCTGTCAGTCATCACTCATCAGATCACAGTGTTTTAGTGAACCTCAAGACTACTGAGTACACACTTATCTTTCCCCAAAGGGGGCAACCCAGGGGTGCTTCGAGCCGCGACCCCAGGCTGCTTCTATCATTGACAGCTGAAGAGGACCCGTCGTAATGCACTCTTCAGCTACTAGAACAAGCCATGCCTAAGCAGCCAGTTCTAGGGAGATTAGACTTCCAGACTCTCGTCTTTGGGTGGACACAGGGCTAAACCCGCTAGGGGTGAGCTCCCCTGTGTGCCTCCTTAGGTTAGGTTGGAAACTGGTTGGCTCTTAGAGCTCTCGCCAAGATATTCCTATCCCATCAGGGGGTAGGGAGTTTGTAAAACAGGGTTCAACAAAGGGGGAAAACCAAGTAGGCCATGTTAGGAGCAACTCTGGAGACCCCACCCAGAGTTATCATTAGCCCAATAGGGGCCAGCTCCCTCCCTTGCTTTCTTTGGCTCAAGGAGCCTTAATTGTTTGGACCGTGTTGGTTCTGCCTGACACGACCGGCTTCTGCCGAGTTTATTCTATATTGACTGGGTATATGCCTGCTCATACCCAACTTTTTAATAATTTTATTGACTAGTCCCTACTAGGCTTTTATTCCTTTATCTTAATCTCAGACTTGGCTCACACATTTACTGACTCTTGACAAGGCTCTGCTACTTTTTTACTTCCTAATTGACCCGGCTAATGCCTACTTTTAAACTAAGACACCATGCCTAACTTAAATGTTGTATTACCTAATCCTGACAATGACAAAGGGAAACCTCGTCAGAAGATGATCAAGCAAAACGTACGCAGTCCCTTGAGCGGTATAACAAAGTGGGCAACCGCAGGCACAAATCTGGTAAAACCACTACTGAAAAAAAGGCTTATTTCATGAAAGAAAACACAAAGCCAGATGACAATTTAAATCGCACTCCCTCTCGAAAGAGAAAAGCGCGTAATTCAGACACCACTGTCGCCATAAAAAATCGTTATGCTCCTCTTTATAATGAAGAGACCGCAGTTGGCTCTGAAATCACTGATCAAGGTGATGACGGTAACTCTGATACTGGCAATCCAGGACCCTCTGGCCAAACAGCAGAGGCGGACAAAGATAAAAGGGGCCCTCTACCACCCCCTTTTATACTAAGACAGATCGCGAACTTCCAGCAGGTCACTGTTGACTTACTGGATCTTTGCGAGAATGAATTCCCTTTAAAACTAAAGGAGAAACATCAAGCTTCGGAGGGAGTCTGCTGTTGATTTCAGGGCGGTCATCCGATACCTTAATGAGAAGAAAATTCAATTTCACACATTCACCCGCTGGGCCACTAAAGTACCAAGACAGTTGTCCGAGGGCTTGATAAGTCAATCAGTACAGATTGGATTAAACAACAGTTAACCAATCTGGACATTGAATGCGAGGAGATCATCCAACTCCGAAGTCAGAGAGGAGATAAGGCACTATTGCCACTTTTCTTATTAAAAACAAGCCCGGAAATGGCAAAGGAGCTGCTAACAGTCTCGCACCTTTGTTATTCTGAGGTAACATTTGAAAAATTCAAGTCGCCAATAGGCCCAGCGCAATGCTACCGGTGCCAGCGCTATGGACATGTCTCCCGCAACTGTGTCAATGATCCCAGATGTGTAAAAATGCGGCCAGAAGCACGATTCAAAATCCTGCGGTAAAGAAAAGAGCACTGCTGCAACATGTGCTAATTGTTCAGGGCAGCACACGTCTAATTGGCGAGGCTGCCCGTCATATAAACATGCTATGGAAAAAAAATCACTAAGCCAAACTCAAAACATAAAGGTGCGGGCCCCAAATTGAACAACATTAACAAGTTCAAGCCAGCTCAGGCACCTAAAAACTAATGCAGGGGTGCTAGATCTAATACAACCCATCAGCAACCCCCCCGTCAAAGAGACTTCCCCCCCTTTTAAAACCAAAATCTCATAGGCCACGGGCCGTAAGACTATCAAGACCCCGAACAAAAGGCCTTATCCAAGCGAGATAAAGTCAGAAATTTTAACCTTCAAACTGACGGTAGCCAAGCTGATATTGACAGCCAGTCTTCCTCTGACAGTGATGATGAAGATAGCACTCGAAAGCAAAATCCTCTTCCTAAATCTAAAAAGCCAAAGCCCAATACTAAAAATGACCAGTCTAATGATGACCAGTCAGGATTTGATGCCGCCGAAATATTAAAATGGGCCCATGAACTGATGAACGCCCTGTGTAAGGCAAAGAATAATGACCGAATTGATGTTATATTGCAGTTTGCAATGCCTCTGTTTATGGTTAAAAAGTTACGAAACAAAATGCCTCAAAGCCATAAGAATCCAGATCAATCCAATATCAGGATCCTAGCCTGGAATGCAAACTCACTCTTACACCAGAAAGATGAGCTAGTTGAAGCGATGAAGCGCCTAAATATTGATGTTGCCTTAGTGTCTGAGACTTGGCTTAAACCAAAGGATAAGTTCTCAATACATAGATATAAAGTATACCGCAATGACGTGCAACACGCGGCGGCGGAACTGCTATTATCATTAAAAAACTCATAATCCATCACTCCATAAACACCCCGGCTCTCGTTATTTTGGGAAGCCACGGCAGTGACCATCAAGCTAAAATCATCATACCTCCGCCTCATATCTGTATACAAGCCACCCCAAGCCAAGCTGATCCCTAATGATCTTGATAAATTAACCAGCGCAAAGATCCCTACCCTGTTAGCAGGAGATCTTAACTGCAAACATAGTGCCTGGTTGTCCCGCCGCACTAATCCAAATGGCAAGATTCTCTTCAACCACTGTATGAAGCAAAACATTCAGGTCTCTGGACCCAACACCCCAACCTTTTTTTCTAATCTAAATGCCCAACCTGACATACTAGACATAGCCTTGAGCTATAATTTAGTCAGCTCTCTGACAGTTAAAGCAGTGGCGGAGCTCAGCTCTGATCACAATCCATTACTAATAGAATACGGAGATGTGGTAGTCAAAGACACTCGCCCAAAGCGAATCAATGTTACTAAGACCGACTGGCCCTTATTCAGGGAGGAACTTACTGCTCTAATACCAGAAGCGGCCCTCCCCCATCTACTGCAGAGAAATAATAGTTATTTTTGAGGATTTATCAAATAACATTATCCGAGCGCTCGAGCGAAGCACTCCAGTCCCACCATCTACTTCCACAAAATCAACCTTTGATCTACCACCACGCATCATTAAAACAATTCAAGCTAAAAACAGAGTCAGACGTGTATGGCAGACCCATCGCACCCCACATATCAAGCAGTTGTTAAACCAAATGTCTACGGATGTAAGAGAAACAAATTGCGGCCCATCGCAATCGCGAGGGGGACGCCAAAAAATCAGTCTCTTAACACTGAAGACCAATCCTTATGGCAGCTAGCTAAGGCTGCTTAAAATCCCCCAGCCAAATCCCCCTTTTACATGGGACTAAATGGAATGGCTATACGGACGAAGCCAAAGCAGAGGCAATGGCAGACACATTGGAGATTGCCTTCACCCGAATGATAACCCAAGCTGCATCGACCACATCGATATGGTTGAAGAATAGATTTGAAGATTTCAACATTGAGCAAGCCACTCCACTAATTAGTGATGAAGCCCCCTGCTCCCCCAAAGAAGTAATTGAACTTATCAAAAAACTCAAAAACAAGAAAGCCCCTGGCCTTGACGGCATCCCAAACTTGGCATTAAAAAATTTGCCAAAAAAGGCAGAATTCTTATTACAAACCTTTTCAATTGCATGATCAGGCAGCAAATCTTCCTCTATAACGTTTTAAAACCCCCAAGGATAATACTCTTCCAAAACCTGGAAAGGACAGCAAGTTCCCCCAAAATTATCGGCCCATCAGCCTCCTTTAGCGGCATCTCTAAGTTATTTGAGAGAATTATACTCAAACGTCTTGAAAGACTTTGCTACTGATAAAAACATCTTAATTAATCAGCAATTTGGATTTCGCCGCAAGCATTCGACCACCCAGCAGCTGGTCCGAGTTGCGGACGAAATAGTAAAGGATTTAATGAAGAAAGGTTACTGCCGCCGTATTTCTGGATATAGCGCAAGCTTTTGACAAGGTCTGGCATCAAGGCTTATTGTATAAAATGATTAACTTGGATTTCCCCCCGTTTCTTGACAAAGCTTATCCAATCTTATTGACAACAGACAATTTGTGGCCCAAATGGGCAATGCACTATCATCATCAAGACAAATAAATGCAGGTGTACCTCAGGGCTCTATACTGGGCCCCTTTTTATTTAGTATCTATATCAATGATCTCCGCAATTACCAGGAGTTACATATGCACTATACCGATGGGCACGGCCCTCCTAGCCAGCTCCTGGAGGGCCGAGTTAGCCTATTCCAGACTTCACAAGCCTTAGACAGCTGGAGGAGTGGTATACTCTCTGGCGCATTAAAAAACAAGGACCCAAAAACGTATCGGTACTATTTTCCAAAAGGATACACCCCAGGTACACCGAGCACGATGACCTGCACTCTTTGATGAGGATATCCCGGATGAAAAGTCTGCCAAATATTAGGAGTCACTATGGACTCCAAAATAAACTGGGCAAAGCACCTCCAAGGAGTTGCCGAGCAAGCGAGCAAGAGATTGTCTACGCTCTACCCGCTCATGAAAAAAAAACAGCAAGATGTCAATTGCAACGCAACCTTGCTTTACACTTCCCTGGTACGACCTTTACTCACTTATGCGGCTCCAGCCCGGGCGGGAGCAGCCAAAAAATCACTTGGAAAAGCTAGAGAAAGTACAAAATAGAGCGCTCAGGATAGCCTCTAGGTCTCCAATGTACTATGCAGTCAAATTTATACGGCGAGACTTAAATGTCCCACCCCTGCTAAGTCAATTAAAAAACTAGTCCATAAATTTTACGAATCAAACCAGGATCACAGTAATCCATTGATAGCGCCAATCATACTTGATCCCCAAACCCCCCATTAAAAAAAACACAAGCGACCCAAGGAGGCTCCCCTCCTATGGAATGCAGATCAATAAATGAGATACACAACCTGTTATGTCTACCCGTGCCTTAACATCGCACAGCTCTGATGATGGGCACTAGCCAACTGCCCAGCTAGGCAACCAGATGCCCCTTGCAGGCAACTGGAAATAGCTTGCCTATCAATCCATAACATAACATAATTTAAACATCTCGTGCTCTGCACTAGCTAGCACAATCACTATTAAAACAAACTATCAGAGCCAATTTATCCATGGATTCAGTTGAAACCATAAATCAAGATCTCACAACTAGAGGGAAATGCCAGGAGCTACTGCATGCAGTACTCCGGGGTCTCTACCTCTATCTTAATACTTATCCAATGACAAAAACATTAAAGACAATTGTCCCCGACTACCAGCACATCCTAGTAATGGGGCCATCTCTTTTACAATTTGAGAACTTATTCTCTATATTTCCAATTTTTTTGACATCTGGTCAATCCAAGGAACAAGTTTATCTATTTAAAAAGTAACACTTTTTATTTTTTAATACTAAGACTGGAGGGAAAATGCCCGGAACAGCTGCTGAAAAGCATGCGCTCTGGGGTCTCTACCTCTACTTATATTATCAATAAGTATTTACCAGCGGATTTCTCTGCAGACACTATCTAGTAAGTCTAAGATCTAGTAAGTCTATACCGACTGCGATCGTGACGTAACAATCCTCTTGTGGGAAAAAAACCCATGCAAAAAATAGTCAAGTAATCATATCATACTCATGACAAAAGCCAATAAGAGACTTGTCTCGGCATGGCTATGCGAATCGGGAGAACTACTCTTGAGTAGTTTCTAGCCTATAGAAGTAGGAGAGCCCTCTGGTCAGTCGCACGCCGTGCGTCGAGCGGTGCGGACCTCCCGGACCGTGGCCACCGCGGTTCACATGTTTCCCTCGTGTCCCTCGGGGTTTGTCGGGCGTCGCGACCTCGACGGCGGGCGTCTTCGTTGGGTGGCGACGCCAATCTTACCTCCCTTGCCTGCTCGGAACGGGTATCGGGCACACGACGTGTTAATCATATGGAACAATTAAACAATTGCATTTGTGCACTTTAGAAATTAATTGTGGGCCCAACATGCCAGGGGGCATGTCGACGAGACAAAAAAAAAATCCAAATTCGTCGCCGGAACCCTTGTGGCCGGCTAGAAAGCACCATTCTAAGGCTTTTTTTTCAAATAAACTTTTCTCTCGGGTCCACGGTTCGAGCCCCGTCGACGGTTCGTACTCGTGGTTCGCGCCGAATCCGACACCTTCCGGCGAAGGTGCACGAATTTGAGGGTGTTCCCGACGAGATACGAACCCGGGACCGGGCTCTCCGGAAGCGGAAGGAAATTTCCTACAAGGAAACGTGTGCGTTATTACGGCGACTCACGCCGGTACGTACCGTATTCGCCCGTGAACGTGTGGGAAGGGTGATTTTTCTTACGCTTTCCGGCATAAATGGCATATCTAAAAATACTAGCCGACGAGATACGAACCTGTATTTTTACATGTCGTTGTTCGTTTAAAGGGGTCGTGCACAATGATAGGCGGGCGCCCTTTTCGTGAATTACAACCGTCCGTACCGAAAACGGGCCTAAAGATTCGGTCGGTTATGTTCGAATCGCGTACAAGGAGGTCGCGCTGCGCTCGCCCGATTTTAATCAGGGTCGAGTCTGTTGGCGTCGCGAGTCCGGGGATGCGTCCGAAGACGCCGGTGTGTCACCCCGTTTAACCTACCCACAATGCAAAAGCCCGTAAATCACGTGGTAGGTGAGGGCGTGTTTTTCGCAAATAATCTCCGTTCCACCCCCAAAGGCGGTAGTCGCGTGGGTATGCGTATACTTTTCGAAGCGGGGGCGTCGCGACGCTTCCGGTAAACCCTCGTTTTCGACCCGCGTAACTACATTAAATTTCTCGAGAAAATTTTACCAAAAACCGTTCGGTCACCGCCCCCGGGGGCGGCACGGAGGTCGCGACGACGCAAAAAATAACACCTCCCGGTAGATGTTAACGTTACGAGGATTTTCTTTCAAATAAACTTTTCTCTAGGATCGACGGTTCGAGTCCCGTCGAAGATACGGGGGTCAATTTCGGGGTAAATTTTCGCTGGGGGTTTTGGTACCCTTCCGGGGGAGGTGGGGGTCTAAAAATTTGATAGAATACTCCTTTTGTCCATATCAGTCCGATTTTTCAAAAGGTCTGGGTGAAAAGTTTATTTGAAAATAGTCTTAGAATGGTGTTTTCTAGCTGGGCATAAAGTTTCCGGCGGCAAATTTCGTTTTTTTTTTTTTTTTTCTCTGCCGGAGCTCGTGAAAGGCACTTTTTGGGAACTTTCGAGAGCCCTGGAGCGTCCCCATGACGTCGTAGCGAGTTTGAAAATTTTGCATGCCCCGGGCCCGTGGGCCCGCAGAAAAATAAGAAAAATACCGCGAGCCGATTTGTCGAACGGTACGCCCGGTACGGGCGTTTATAATTTTGAAAATTGCCCTAGTTACACCTTGGGAAAATGTCGAAAATCGTCGAAATTTCGGATGGTCATATTACTACTTTATTTCATAAAAACAGCCCTCCACAAAACCCAAAACAGTAGTCTGTTTCGAATCCGCCCCATATTGGGCCCCCAATTAAAGTCTAAAGTGCAACACTTTGTGCAACTTGTGATTCAATTGTGGGGCCCACTACGGCCACCGGCTTGGCCGACGACGACACCTCTCTAGCTAGTGCGTCTGCCGGGACGAAAGCGGCGGACTCCCGATCGCGCAGAGATAGGGTGTTCGATCGCGGACCGCATAGAAAACACATGCACACATGTGTGTATTGATAAGGTGGTACGGTGCCCCCCGCCAATAGGAGGCGAGAAGCGTTCTCATTGGCGCGCTGGTCTACCGCTGCTTGGATGACCCCTCTCGGACGGGGTGTTTTCTATGCGGTCCGCGATCAAACACTCTACCTCTCCGCATCGAGTGCCGCGCGCGTTTGCTCCCGCCCGATCCGACAGGGAGGCGTAGTCTTCCGCCGAGCGGTGGACCGTATTGGGCCCAAAGCTAACATCCCTAGTGCACATACTTATCGAATGTACGTGTGCTGGGACTCGAACCGTTGGTCTGGGTGAAAAGTTTATTTGAAAATAGTCTTAGAATGGTGTTTTCTAGCTGGGCATAAAATAATAAAACAAAAATAAAATAATTAGTGTCGGCACGAAAACGACGCCCGTGGACCGAGGACGTCGCAAAGGGGGTTTTCTTTTTGCGTCACGCGAGCGTAGCATTAAAAAAGACTCGTCCCGCAAAATCATAACCCTAGGAAGCAGCCTTCGCCCTGGGGTGATTTTAAAGTAGCGGCTCGCCCGCCCGTGGCTGGGGGCCGTGGTTTTATGGGCCCGTGGCAACGGGCCCCGGCGAGAGGCGGCCAAGCCCCCGTTTTCCCAAAAAAAACCCAACCCTGGGGGCCTGTAGCCCCCTCCAAAAAAAAAAATTAGCGTCGGACAAAAAACGACGCCCTGGCCCGGGGCTCGCGACCCCCGGGGGTACGGACCGTGACGTCGACCCGGGGAAAAACGTTCCCAAAAGTGCCTGAAAAAAATTGTAAACCTGGCGCCACCTTTGAGGTTACGACGGGGGACTCGAGTCCGAAACCTTTCCCGATTGTGCCAAGGCCCGAGCATCCCTCCGACCCGGGGCACACGAGTTACGCAAAGTGCGATATTTTTTGAACGGTTAGAGACAGAGGTGTGCCGCACACCAATCTGAAGGAAATGGGCCGCCCGACGTTTGGCTCGAAAAAAAAACCATGGGTTTCCCAAAAAAAAAACACGCCGCCCCAGGCGTGGGGCCGTCGTCCCGCGACCCCCGGAACCGAAGGGGGGCTTTTGATGTCGTACGGGGTGTACTTTCGGTACAAATGGCCGGGACCCTACCCGTTGGAAGGGGCCTAAAAAAAATCCAAACCAAAAACGCGGAGAAATGGGGGGAGGCGTCGCGACCCCACTTTCCCGTAACGTCCCACGGGGTTTGTCGTAAAAAAAAGACATTTCCAAAAATTGACAACACCAGGAAGGATTCGCCCTGGGCGTAAACCAAAGTAAACGGGGTCTCGAGCCGTGTCTCCGCCCGTCGGTTAGGGGTCCGTGGCAACTGCACCGGCGGGGGCGGGCCTACCCACCGCCCCCGTAAAAAATCTAATCCCATGATTTGAGGGTCCCCGAGAAATAAAATAATGAGTGTCGTCGAAAAAACGACGCCGAGGCGAAGGGCGTCGCGCCCCGGGGGGGAGCCCGGACGGCCGAAGTCTTTACGCGGGGGGCATTGTGTCAAAATTTCCCCGGTAGGGGGTGGGAAAGTGGTGAAAAAAAACGTCAACTTGTGAATTTTTTCGATGACTTTTGGGGGTGGCCCCGGTTCCGGGGCAAATCGGGGTTTTTTAAAAAACGAAAAAAAAAATCGCAAATACAGAGCTGGGAGCGGAAATTTCACACGCGCTTACAATTTGCAAACAAAACAAAAAAATACAAAGAGTCTTCTTCGGGCGCGACGTCACGCGAGGGAGGGCGACGGTCCCAAGACGGACCACCTTGAGGGGGCGCACATTAAAAAACCCCGGGAAGCGAGGGTGGACGGGTTGGTGTCAAATTTTCAGATCCCTAGGGGGTCGGAAGGGTAAAAAAAAAAATCGCGAGTCTAAAATTTCGAGCAATTTTGGGGAGGGCCCAAACCGGGGCAGAATAACAGAAACGTACGCCAGGGGGGTTCAAAACCTTTGGTCTGGGAGAAAAGTTTATTTAAAAAAAAAAGTCTTAGAAGGGTTTTTTTCACCCGGGCATAACTTTTCCTGCGACAAATTTCGTTTTTTTTTTTTTTTTTGTCTCGGCCCGGAGCTCGTAAAAGGGGCCTTTTTTTGGGAACTTTCGAGAGCCCTGAGGGGCCCCCATGACCTCGTAGCGAGCTAAAATTTTTGCATGCCCGGCCGTGGGCCCGCAGAAAAATAAGAAAAATACCGCGACCCGATTTGTCGAACGGTACGCCCGGTACGGGCGTTTATAATTTAAAAAATTGCCCTAGTTACCCCTTGGAAAAAGGGCGAAAATCGTAAATTTCGGGGGGTATATTACTATTTTATTTCATAAAACAGCCCTCCCAAACCCCAAAACATATCTTTTCGACACCGTCCCATATGGGGCCCCCAATTAAAGTCTAAAGTGCACACATTGTGCACTTGTGTTTAAATCGGGGGGCCTACTACGGCACCGGTTTGGCCGACGACGACCCCTCTCTAGGGTCTGCCGAGAGGGAAGCGTCGGACTCCCGATCGCGAGAGATAGGGTGTTCGATCGCGGACCGCATAGAAAACACATGCCACATTGGTATGATAAGGTGGTAGGGTGCCCGCGCCCAATAGGAGGCGAGAAGCTTTTCTCATTGGCGCGCTGGTCTACCCGCTTTTGGGATGACCCCTCTCGGACGGTGTTTTTCTATGCGGTCCGCGATCAAACACTCTACCTCCCCGCATCGAGGGGCCGCCGCGTTTGCCCCCGCAGATCCGACAGGGGGGTAGTCTTCCCGCCGAGCGGGGGAACCGTTTGGGGCCCAAAGAAACATCCTATGCACATACTTTATCGAATGTACGTGTCTGGGACTCAACCGTTGGTTGGTGAAAAGTTTATTTAAAAAAATAGTCTTAAAAATGGTTTTTCTAGCTGGGCATAAAATAAAAAAACAAAAATAAAATAATTTGTGTCGGCCGAAAACGACCCCCGTGGACCGGGCGTCGCGACGGGGGGTTTTCTCTTTTCGCGTCACGCAGCGTAGTCATTACAAAAGGACCGTCCCGCAAAATATAACCCTAGAAGCAGCCTCGCCCGGGGGCGTGATTTTAAAGTTGCAGGCGTCGCGACCCCCGTGGCCGGGCCCGTCGGTTATGGGCCGGAAACTGCACCGGGGGGGGAAAGCCAAGCCACCCGTTTTCCCAAAAAAACCCCAAACCCTGTGGCTCTGATAGTCTCCGAGAAAAAAAAATAATTAGCGTCGCACAAAAAACGACCCCCGTGGACCGGGCGTCGCGACCCCCGGGGTAGGGCCCGTGACGATCGACCCGGGAAAAAAAACGTTCCAAAAGTGCCCCCCAAAAAAATTGAAAACCCGGGCGCCACTCTTTGAGGTTACGACGGTGGGACTCGAGTCCGAAATTTTTCCGGCGCGATTGTCCCAAAGGGCCCGGCATAGCCTCCGAGCCAGGCAACAGGGTTTCAGCAAAGTGCGTTTTTTTGAAGGGGTTTTGAGCTAAGAGGGGCCGCACCCCAAAATCTAAGGGAAAATCGGCCGCCGCGACGTTGGGCGTCGAAAAAAACGTAGGTAAATTCCCCAAAAAAAAAAAAATCCCTCTTGGGAAGCGGAGTGAAATTTCCCACAGGATACGGTTCCCTTTTACCGGACATTTTCGGTACTGCCGTAATGGGCGGCAAGTGTCGGAGTGGGGGTTTTTTTTCTTACCTTTCCGACATAGGAGCTTTTTTAAAAAAAACTAGCCGTCGGGATCAAACCCCCGGTCCTTATGACGGTGTTCGTGAAGAAGTGTTACAATGATAGGCGGGCCCGTTTGCGTGAATTAACACGGCGGTTCCCCAAATCGTGCCGGAAGATGAGACCGTACGGTTTCCCAGTAGCGTACGCGGAAAACCCCTACGCTCGCCCAATTTCGTTCCCCGGAGAATCTGTTTGCGTCGCGGGCGCGGCGGTGGGTGCGAACGCGTGGTGTGCCACACGTCGACCTACCCACAATGCAACGCCCTAAATCACGGGTTACGTGGAGAGTTTTTTTGCAAACTATCTCTCGTCCCCCCGGGGGGGGCGCGCGTAAGTGGTGTATACTTTTCTAAAGGGGCGTCGCGACGCTTCCGGGACTTTTTTTAGACCCCCGTAACTAGTTATTTCTGAGATATTGGCCAAAAAAAGTTCGGTCACCGCCCCCGGGGGCGGCACGGAGGTCGCGACGACGCAAAATAACACCTTCGGTAGATGTTAAGTTTCGATTCTTTTTCTTTTTGTAAAATTTTTTCTAGGATCGACGGTTTTGAGCCCGTCGACGAACGGGGGGCAATTTCGGGGACTTTTTTGGGGGGGGGGGGGTTTTGGGACCCTTTCCCGGGGGTGGTGGGGGGCTGAAAAATTTGATAGAATATCTTTTTTTTCCATATCAGTCGATTTTTCAAAACCCGGAAAGGTCCCAAGTCCAGCCGTTTGGGGGGATTCGACTTTTGGAACATTTTTTTTTCCAAGAAACGGGAAAATCTCCCCCAGCACCGTACTGATACTTACCAAAACCCCCCCGATCTTTTTTAAAATCCCACTTTTTGCAAAAAATTTTGTAGTGAAGTCGATCTCCCCCCGGGCGACGCGCTTTTTAAATTTTTAAAAAGTGCTAATTAAAAAAAAATAAATTTAATTGGGGGGTTTTTTTTCAATTTTAACGGTTTACTGAGTGGGTTTCCATTTGGAATACGCCAAACGCGCGCACACCCGGTTACTTTTGTATTTATTTGGACGTGTTCCCGACAAGATACGAACCCTGACATGGCTCATTTGGGAAAGGGGAAGGAAATTTTACGCCAAAAAAAAAATGTACGAGGTGTGCGCGACAAACTTTTGTGCGACCAAAAAAGTACCGGAGGCCCCCCGGGGGTGTTTCTGGCACACTTTTTAGTTTGGGTCGATAATATCTACGTAGCATAGAAGATAGAACCGGGACCGGGCCCCTTTGAGCGGAACAAAATTTTTTACAAGGCTCAGTACAACACTTGTACCCCCCCTTTTGGGGACGTACCGAAACGTACCGGAATATGTGCGATGGGGCATTTTTTAGCACCCGCCCTCATGGTTGCTTTTGTAAAAAAAACTAGCCCCCAAGATACGAACCCGTGGCTTTTCACGAAAATTTTTGTAAAAAGTGTCTACAATGTTAGGCGGGCGTCCACGTCGTAATCGTGCCCCCCCCCGCCGTATCTCGGTTCGAAACCCCCCCCCGGGAATTTTCCCAATAAACGCGTGCTGCAAAAGCGATTGGGGCGCTGGATCGGCGCGCGCGTACCCCCTGGCGGTATATAAACGCGCGGGTCCACCGCCTCTGGTTAGTCGCACGCCGGGTCCGGGCGCACCCCGGACCGTGGCCACCGCCGGTTTAATGTTTCCCTTTGTCCCTCGGGGGGTCGCGACGCCATCAACCCCGACGGCGGGCGTCTTCGTTTGGGTGGCGACGCCCCAAATTTTCCCCCTTGCCCGCTCGGAAGGGTATCGGGCACACGCGTGTTAATCATAGGAACAATTAAACAATTGCTTTGGCCTTTTGAAATTAATTGTGGGCCCAATAGCCTGGGGCATGTCGCCAAGACAAAAAAAAAAACCAAATTGTCGCCCCGGAAAAACTTTTGGCCCGGCTGAAAGCCCGTTTTAAGGCTTTTTCTTCAAATAAACTTTTTTCTCGGGTCGACGGGTTTGACCCCCCGACGGTTCGGACTCGTGGTTCGCGCCGAATCCGACCTTCCCCCCAAGGTGCACGAATTTTTTGGGGGGTTCCCGACGAGTACGGAACCCGGGGCCGGGGTCCCGGAACGGAAGGGAAAATTTTCCTACAAGGAAACGTGGCGTTATTACGGCGACTAGCCGGGTAGTACCGTATTGCCCGTGAACGTGTGGGAAGGGTGATTTTTCTTTCGCTTTCCGGCTAAATGGCTATCTAAAAATACTAGCCGACGAGATACGAACCGTATCCATGTCGTTTTTTCTTAAGGTGTCGGCACAAGATAGGCGGGCGCCCTTTTTTGTGAATTTTCAAAACCCTCCCCTTTCCCAAAACGGGCCTTTAAAAACGGTGGATTATGTTCCGAATCGCGTACAAGGGGTCGGCCCGCGCTCGCCCGTTTCAATCAGGGGCGAGTCTGTTGGCGTCGCGACTTCCGGGGGCGTCCCGAAGACGCGGGGTGTCACACGTCAACCTACCCCCCCAAAGCAACGCCGTAAAAAACCCTGGGGGTGAGGCGTGTTTTTCGCAAACAATCTCCCTTTCCACCCCCAAAGGGGCAGTCGCGTGGGTATGGGTTACTTTTCGGAAGCGGGGGGCGTCGCGACGCTTTCCCGGGAAAACCCCGTTTCGACCCCGGGCTAACTACATTATTTCTGAGATATTGACCAAAAAAACCCTTCCCCCCCCCCCCGGGGCCCGGCACGGAGGGCGCGACGACGAAAAATAAAAACCTCCCGGTAGATTTAACGTTACGAGATTTTCTTTCAAAAAAACTTTTCTCTAGATCGACGGTTGGGCCCCGTCGAAGATACGGGGGTCAATTTGGGGGTTAAATTTTCGCGGGGGGTTTTGGTCCCCTTTCCCGGGGGGAGGGGGGGGGTCTAAAAAAATTTTGTAGAATACTCCTTTTGTCCTATCAGCCCGATTTTTAAAAAGGGGGGAAAATTTTTATTTGAAAATAGTCTTAGAATGGGTTTTCTAGCTGGCATAAAGTTTCCGGCGGAAAAATTTCGTTTTTTTTTTTTTTTTTTTTTTGCCGAGCCGTGAAAGGCACTATTTGGGAACTTTCGAGAGCCCCTGGAGCGCCCCCAGACGTCGTAGCGAGCGAAATTTTGCATCCCCCGGCCGGGGGGCCCGCAGAAAAAAAAGAAAAATACCGCGAGCGATTTGTCGAACGGTCCCCGGTACGGGCGTTATAATTTTGAAAATTGCCCTAGTTACACTTGGGAAAAATGTCGAAAATCGTCGAATTTCGGAGGTCATATTTTTACTTTATTTTATAAAAAGCCCTCCCCCGAAACCCAAAACAGTAGTTTTGTTTCGACACCGTCCCCTATTTGGGGCCCCCAATTAAGTCTAAAGGCACACATTGGCCTTGTGATTCAATCGGGGCCCACTACGCCACCGGTTTTGGCCGACGACGAACCTCTTAGCTAGTGCGTCTGCCGGGACGAAAAACGGGGGGACTCCCGATCGCGCAGAGAAAGGGTGTTCGATCGCGGACCGCATAGAAAACATGCAACATGTGTATTGTAAGGTGGTACGGTTTCCCGCCCAATAGGAGGCGAGAAGCGTTTCATTGGCGCGTGGGCTACCCGCTGCTTGGATGACCCCTCTCGGACGGTGTGTTTTCTATCGGTCGCGATCAAACACTCTACCTCTCCGTAGATGGCCGCCGCGTTTGCTCCCCAATCCGACAGGGGGGGTAGTTTCCGCCGAGCGGTGGGGCCGTATTGGGCCCCAAAACTAACTCCCTGGCCCAAAACTTTATCATGTACGGTGCTGGGGCTCGAACCGTTGGGCGGGTGAAAAGTTTATTTTTAAAAAAGTCTTAGAAAGGTTTTTTAGCTGGGCATAAAATAAAAAACCAAAAAAAAAAATAATTAGTGTCGGCACGAAAACGACGCCGTGGGACCGAGGACGTCGCGACGCCGGGTTTCTCTTTTGCGTACGCGAGCGAGTCCCTTTCAAAAGACTCGTCCCCCAAAATCTACCTAGGAAACAGCCCCGCCCTGGGCGTGATTTTAAAGATGCAGGGGTCCGACGCCCGTGGTCGGGCCGTCGGGTTTTGGGGGCCGTGGCAACTGCACCGGCGGGAGGGGAGGCCAACCACCCGTTTTCCCTAAAAATCCCAACCTGTGGCTCGGATAGTCTCCGGGGAAAGAAAAT
>JAMZAV010013436.1:0-15594 GCA_024449915.1 Sweltsa coloradensis | reverse complement strand
CTTGTCAAGTTGAAATTCCAAACAAAGACGCAGCACATCAACAAAATTACATTTCACCTCTTATTATTCTATCTCATATTAATACAAGAGTTATTATCAACGTATTAAGTATAATACCAGCTGTTTCAGTGCCGCCATAGTAGTCCGCTATATTGGTCAGCACCAACGAGAAGGAGTAAATACTGCGAAAAACTCTTATGTTTTAGTAGCCGCCATATTGGTCAGCACCAACGAGAAGCAGCAAATACTGCGAAAAACTCGATCAGAGACGTTCAAAACGGCCACGTTCATTTGTACAGCCACAGATAGCGCATGCTGTCTCCTTACATTATTCATACCTCCTTGATATTCTAGTGCCAAAACTAACACCATCAAGCAGGCGGTGACCAAAACCTTATAAAATAATGATAATACAAATAATAAAACGTATGAATGGGAGATAATTGAATTTTTATGATAAAATTATGATCAAGCAAAGTTTAAATTGACATATTTTTTATTTTATCCAGAAAGTTTGCGTACCCGGCATTTGTTGTAAAACACACCCCCGTACCAGTACAAGCTACGGACGGCGCAACGCCTGTCGGAAGTTTTTCTCCAGAATGGACTTCGCATCTTTGATGGATGTCGCGTGCCACAGACTTAACTCGTTGACGTCGACTCGCAGACACGTAATACTCCTTCTTTCTTTCTTTCTTGGCATTTCTCTCAAAGATAGGGGCTGCGCACCTTGCTGATTTTAGAAGGCTTTAGGTATTCGGTAGCCTGGCGTGAATCATTTCACAGACTTGATCCCGGTCCTGGTGGACAAACACCATTCCCTCCACCCTAAGGACCATGGCTCTGGACTATATGACCATCCAATAAAAATGTAGTTTCAACATGTACGCATTTCATAAATAAATAAAACACATGGGTAATAGCTGACTAAGCATAATATGCCTATTGCCTATACCTACCAATACCATAACACATGTACTGTAACCGCACGGCCTGTGCAAGTCTCATTTTGGCCCTCAGCCAGAGAATTTTTCATTTTTATTTTAATATATTTGCATATGATAAGGTTTAATTGTAACAGTTAAGGCAGTTAATTGGTTAAGTAAATTGGCATATTGCATGCACTTTTACGTGATGTCACAGATCACAAGTAATAGTTCAGTAGCCACTCTAGTTGTGAAGGTGCAGCTGAGAGTCAATGTATTTGGTTAATTTCACCGATTGTTTTTGGGATAGGGAGTACAGGTAACGGGATCTCCGAACCACCCTGCAGTAGAGAAGCTGGAAAGTGAGTTTGGCACAGCAAGTGTGGTGTTTGGGCTCAGGAATGTGTAGCCTAGCCGACACATCCCCTCGCTCCACCGGTCCTCGTCGTGGCCTCGGCCAATGACAAGCACGGACGCTGGCCGAGCCAGCTAGGCAGTGAAAATGCGAGTGAAGTCGAATTCTCGTCCAGAAAGCGGAAATACGTAGGCAACCCCTAGACCAATAACAGCCCTTAGTTTAAAGTTCGCGGGTGGTGAGACCCAATCACAGGGCAGAGTGTGAAACCAACGGAAGTATAGAAGCAAGTGTGCGTGTGTTTCGAGCAAGGGATCGTCCACTACGCACATCGCCAGAGAAGACGACGGTTGACTACAGAGAGTGCATCTTTCAATCAGTGTTTTTTGGAAGCATGGGTGTTTTCACCAAAGTGGGAAGTAATCCCAGGATGGGTTTGTACCTCCTGCTGAGGTCGAGCTACATCTCGCGTATATAATTATGTTTTTTTTTCAAGTTAATATCAGTAATCTTCGTGATAGCCGAGTAACGTGCTAGCCACATGGCGAGTGTTCAATAGCCATGCGCGAATAACGACGACATCGCAATTACTATGGTAAATTCTTATATCTACACCATACGGAGTGACATGCGAGTTCAGTAAGAGTGTTTCAAGGTTTTCCGGTCATTTCGAAGTAAGTTGACTTGGTATGTCCAGCCACGTGGGACTACCAGGGTCACATCTACATCATCGTTGGACATCCACTACACTACGCAAGTAAGATAAATAACCCATAAGTTGCAACTCCCCCAATTTGTTCGAGACCCAGAGAACTTCGAGTTCATCTGAGGGCCTAGGCAGTCTCTTAGGAAGGTCGGTAAATCGGCCAGTTCACGATCACGTGACCCCGATACCACGGCAAGCGCGGACACAAGTCCCTTCCGTAGCAGAGATCTACCGTCGGCCACCCCTCTCCCCGGCCGCTCCCGTGCAAGGCACTTCCAAGTTGGCGACGTCTTCCCCTCCCCCTCTACGAACAACGATAGGCTACGAATCTTCGTATTATAATAAGACCTATTCTTAAGGATTCTGTAACAGGGTATTAATTATTATTTTTATGTTTCTTATCTTTGCATGAGTTGGATCCAACCCCTAAATTAAAACAACCCGGATGTCAGTAGTTAGTATTTCGCAAATGTACAATATAACGCCACTGCTTTTAAATTGTTTCACTCACTGAGTTGGCATGAACATCCTAAAATCCTCCTTATAAGTTAATTCTCAGCCTTCAGCCGTTTCAACTATCTAATTCTTAAGTAGCAACTAGTACAGGACAAGCAGGAACGTCGAGCAACCACCGGACGAGTGCAGCCCCTGGAGTGGAGCGGCTCAGCACTAGCGTGCCAGGTCAGGTACCTCTTCTTGACCCGCGAGGGCAGAAGTTGTATGTTGTTGCATCATCGATTCGCCACTGTACATGTTTGTGTTTGTTTTGCTAGGGCTAGATTTTTCCATCCTACGTGTAGAACACATAAAATTCGTGTTATTTGTCAATCCGATCTTTGTTTTTAAAACCCTTTATAAACGTATGCAAAAAACCCCGAGATAATAAAATAGCACGTTTGTAAACAGTAGGTTCAAGTCAAGGTTAGAAAACTTATCAGCGACGATTGACGATTCATCGCGGAACGTTAAGTTAGGACCTAGGACGAGTGTGCAGCGACAAATTGGCGGCCCAACTGCGAGGCACGATTAATCACCGCGACCGGGATTGAGAGTTTGTGTTGTTGTGGGTTAGGAAGTGGAACCCAGGCGTGGGACTTTCGAATCACCGTGACGCGAAAGTTTGAGATTGTTGTGTTGAGTAATCACCGCGAATCAAGTAACACGAATTACCAAGTGGGAATAATGCCGAAAAGCAAACAGTTAACAATGTCAACGGACAAGGAAATAGATAGCGAGGCTAGGCGCAGTGTTGTGGTACCCAGCGTATTCGCGGAACCAGGGGCACAATACGTACGCGAGGATGAGTCAGGAGACGTAGAGGTGTTACGAGATTGTTCACTTGTCGAGAGCAATGAGTCAGGACACGAAGTCAGAGACGAGACTCCCGTCGAATCGGAAGGGACAGAGCGAGTAACCGAAACATCGGCAACGTCGGAACCTAGAGACCCTATAGCCCGGTTTACGAGCGAAGAAGCGTGGGACGCGTGGGAGGCCAAAATAATGACTAGAATGGACAAAATGTTCGAGAGATTCCAAGCGAAGGAAAGAGAACGCGAAGAGGCCTATGACAAGCGGCTAGCTAGAATGGAGAAGGAGTGGGAGAAAGAGAAAGAACAGCTGAGCGTAAAAATAACAATGCAAGCTACTATTGCTCGGGACAATCTGACGTATCAGGCGACCGGAATCAACAAGAAAATCGAGCAGATAGCACAATCAATAACTAAGGATAATAAACAGCAGCGCGAATCGCTACAAACGCTGGAATCTAATATTCGCACGGAAATTGATGCTATCAACGCCAAGATTGCGAGTGAGACGGAGAAGGCAGGAGACGTGCAGAACCGACAACAAGGGCTATTGTCAAGTGTAGAATCGGGTGTGCGAGACTCGACGAATGAAACGCGCAACGCGATAGCTGAGATTGCGAGCAACATGGATGGTTTGTCGGCGCAAGTGGCAACCCTGGGGCGAAGGCTAGATACAGGCGAGGACAATCGAGACGGACCACGGACCGACCCGAGCGAACAGACAGCTGGTAGCCAGATTCGAGACGAGCTCGATGCGCGCGTCGCGACGCTGAGGAAGGAATTGTGGGACGAACTCCGAGGAGCCGATCAGGGACGCACGGGTTCGAGAGCGAGTACGTGAGCGTAGAGCGGACCGATGCAAAAGAAGAAAAATATGTAAGCGAGCGATTAGCTAAAGAAATATAATCTTCAACAATACGGCGTCTGGGTTACACCCGCAAGAATTTCTAGATATATTAGAAAAAACGTTTCGGCGAATATCACGTCTCGGAAAACTCCAAGGTTATGCTAGCAACGCAGTGTTGCAGGGGACAAGTGCTAGCTTGGCTCCGCGAAACACCCATAACATGTTTCGACGTATGGAAGGAGGCCCTTCTAGAGAGGTACTGGGGCGTAATTGAACAAGGACGGTTAATACAGCACATTTATACGGGCAGATACCCACCCGGATCGGGAATAAAATCGTGTTACAGTAGCCGTTTGGTCAAGTTGAATGGCTATCTAGCCAACCCTATTTGTGATAAATTGCTAACGGGCAATCTGCGAGGGCACTTTGGAGAGAAGCTGAAGGCAGCACTACTACCGGCCAAGGATTCGCCTACAGAACTCGTAGCTATTTTACAACAAATGGAGAACGAAAATATGAAGTTAATTAACGACGACGAAGAGCCCGTGGTTAATAGTAGTAACAGTAGCAATAACCGACGTGTGGAAGATTATCCTTCAACGGGGCGCTTCAACGGAAGCGGACCCAAGCAGGTGTTCGAGCGCTCATCAGACGAGTGTGTGGCGCGAGTAAAAATGAAGTATTCAGCTCCAAGCCACGAGGTCGTCGAAGAGGCGTATGAAGCAGGAGGGGGCAGTCGTTGCTAAACGTAAAGAGACCCCGACCCGACCCCAGTATATTAGCCAGAGAGAGCTAGGGGGCAGGCCCGGTCATAAGTCAAGAAAGCCGCGAGCTCACTAATGACCGAGGCGTAGTGAAGAGTGTCTTCGAAACAAGTAATTTTAAGTTAGTGATTGTATTTTGTTCTTCGTGGTATTTTATGCGGGCGCGTCACTACGGCGTCGAACCTAGGACCGCAGCGCGAGCTGAGAGGGGGCGGACCCCAATCAACCCACTGGAGAGGAATGAAGGACTGGTTCTGTTGAAGGATTTGAATGTATCCAACATGACCAACGAGAGGCGAAGAAGTTGTTCTTATTGTACAGTGGACCTTTTGTCATTACAGCCGTTGCAGGTGTAAATGCGTACGAGCTATCCGATGCACAAGGCGTAGTGAAGGGCGTGTATAATGTAGTCAACCTTAAAAAGTATAAGTCGGCACTCTAGAGTGAAGAAGTGCGAGCGTGTTGTACAGATAGCTAGATAGGTGTGTGGAGTGCATGTCCACTAGGGAACCGAACCCCGGACCGAAGCACGCGCCACGGAGAGACACACGAGCCGAGAGTGGTGAACTATCAGCTGGCTGCGCAGAACACAGCGCTAGTCGAAGGGACCGGGCGTCGAGAGAGAGCGAGCGAGAGAGGGCCCTAGGGCAAGGTAAACGCACGAGGTGCGAAGACGACGGCTGAGGGAGCCGATCGCTACAGATCACACTGCGCGCGGGTCATTGACCGTAGTTGTCAACAGACGCAACGACCACGACAGTAGCAACGAGTTTGCAGGAAGCACGACTCATCCCCACCACTCACGAAAACAGACTTGGGACTTTGCCATGCTTGCCTTTTTAAATTACTGGACTCTGTCAGAACGACAAGGCAGTAAGTTTTTCACGACCTACGTTACATTGGACGCCAGTCAGGACCGTGCTGATCTTCTGAGATCTCGCGTGATTTGTGTACGGACATATCTTCATAACACAGGTCCACCCTGGAAGAATGCACCTATAGGCATGCTGTGTACGGACATACCTCTGCGTAGACAAGGATCGCGCCTGGGAGGATGTACCTATCAGGCACATTGTTTAATAATTTGCTCAAGTAGCACCTTTTTCTGTTTACGCGATAGAATCTAGGACGGTATTTGTGTCTCTGAGCTGTGCTCTCTGATGTTCTTTTGTTTCTGTGTGATGTACATGTACGTAGCGTTTGTTTTTAAATGTGGTATTACCACCCGGCCGCAATGCAAGTTTTAGAGTTGTCACCAACCAGGTCACAACAGAACAAGTACTTTTCACGACGAGTCCGTGTAAGTGGATGCGAGTCCAGTGCGTGACCTAGAAAGTCAGCTGAGTTAGGGTTGTTGTCTTTGTTTGAGCGCATGAGTAGTTGTGAACGTAAGTTTGGTCACCCACGGGGTTGACGTAGTCTTACTTTGCGTAAGGTCCTCGTAGACTTTCTTTAGTGAACCGAGTCACCATTCATCTCAAGTGTAGATGTAAATAATGGCGGTTTTTCTTTATAAACTCCCGAGAGGGTACGTAAATGTAATTTTAATTTGCCTTCGTGGCGTGAAGGAAAAGTTTTGTCTTGTAAATCTCCCGCTAGGGATAGGTCAAGCTTTTTAAATGTAACGTAACCACTATCTATACGAGATAGCCCGGTACATTTTGTTGATATTAGGATGGAAGTCGGTGAGTCCACCACTTACCAGGTGTCAGACACTTACGGAGAGAGCGCCGAGTGGGCGTAGGCTCACAGCTGGTAGCAAACATGTGTCAGTGACGGAGAGAGATGCAGCGGCCTGGCCGCTAGAGCGCGTGACGCAACCAGGAGTTGTGGACACCGGTGCGCGTGAGACGAGTTCCGCGTCAACTTGTGTTACAGTGGCGTAGCGCAAGGGTGCGTAGTAGGAACCAAGGGAAGTTCCTTGTGGAACGTTGTGGTTGTTTTTAGCAACAAGGTTCCTGGGTGGGAATACGTCCAGGGGAGCCAGTATAAAATCAACAATATTTCTTGTGGGGACCTGTGGGTCAATAACGTAACTTCAACTAGGGTATGGAGAATCTTAGGATGTGCCCAGTGGAAAGTGTGTTTTATGTATGTATGTTTATTGGGACAGGATGCCTCACACCCTGCGCCAATAATTGTTGCCTTACGCCTCACGTAGGTCAATAATAAAAATGATGTCTTGAAGTTAAGTCAGTCGGCGGTGTGGCCGTACGATGTCACGGAAGGTTAACTTCTAGAGAGACATGATGTCAAGTACTCTCCAGAAGCTAAGGGGGCTATTGTAACCGCACGGCCTGTGCAAGTCTCATTTTGGCCCTCAGCCGGAGAATTTTTCATTTTTATTTTAATATATTTGCATATGATAAGGTTTAATTGTAACAGTTAAGGCAGTTAATTGGTTAAGTAAATTGGCATATTGCATGCACTTTTACGTGATGTCACAGATCACAAGTAATAGTTCAGTAGCCACTCTAGTTGTGAAGGTGCAGCTGAGAGTCAATGTATTTGGTTAATTTCACCGATGTTTTTGGGATAGGGAGTACAGGTAACGGGATCTCCGAACCACCCTGCAGTAGAGAAGCTGGAAAGTTGAGTTTGGCACAGCAAGTGTGGTGTTTTGGGCTCAGGAATGTGTAGCCTAGCCGACACATCCCCTCGCTCCACCGGTCCTCGTCGTGGCCTCGGCCAATGACAAGCACGGACGCTGGCCGAGCCAGCTAGGCAGTGAAAATGCGAGTGAAGTCGAATTCTCGTCCAGAAAGCGGAAATACGTAGGCAACCCCTAGACCAATAACAGCCCTTAGTTTAAAGTTCGCGGGTGGTGAGACCCAATCACAGGGCAGAGTGTGAAACCAACGGAAGTATAGAAGCAAGTGTGCGTGTGTTTCGAGCAAGGGATCGTCCACTACGCACATCGCCAGAGAAGACGACGGTTGACTACAGAGAGTGCATCTTTCAATCAGTGTTTTTTGGAAGCATGGGTGTTTTCACCAAAGTGGGGAGTAATCCCAGGATGGGTTTGTACCTCCTGCTGAGGTCGAGCTACATCTCGCGTATATAATTATGTTTTTTTACAAGTTAATATCAGTAATCTTCGTGATAGCCGAGTAACGTGCTAGCCACATGGCGAGTGTTCAATAGCCATGCGCGAATAACGACGACATCGCAATTACTATGGTAAATTCTTATATCTACACCATACGGAGTGACATGCGAGTTCAGTAAGAGTGTTTCAAGGTTTTCCGGTCATTTCGAAGTAAGTTGACTTGGTATGTCCAGCCACGTGGGACTACCAGGGTCACATCTACATCATCGTTGGACATCCACTACACTACGCAAGTAAGATAAATAACCCATAAGTTGCAACTCCCCCAATTTGTTCGAGACCCAGAGAACTTCGAGTTCATCTGAGGGCCTAGGCAGTCTCTTAGGAAGGTCGGTAAATCGGCCAGTTCACGATCACGTGACCCCGATACCACGGCAAGCGCGGACACAGGGCCCTTCCGTAGCAGAGATCTACCGTCGGCCACCCCTCTCCCCCGGCCGCTCCCGTGCAAGGCACTTCCAAGATGGCGACGTCCTCCCCCTCCCCCTCTACGAACAACGATAGGCTACGAATCTTCGTATTATAATAAGACCTATTCTTAAGGATTCTGTAACAGGGTATTAATTATTATTTTTATGTTTCTTATCTTTGCATGAGTTGGATCCAACCCCTAAATTAAAACAACCCGGATGTCAGTAGTTAGTATTTCACAAATGTTACAATATAACGCCACTGCTTTTAAATTGTTTCACTCACTGAGTTGGCATGGAGCATCCTAAAATCCTCCTTATAAGTTAATTCTCAGCCTTCAGCCGTTTCAACTATCTAATTCTTAAGTAGCAACTAGTACAGGACAAGCAGGAACGTCGAGCAACCACCGGACGAGTGCAGCCCCTGGAGTGGAGCGGCTCAGCACTAGCGTGCCAGGTCAGGTACCTCTTCTTGACCCGCGAGGGCAGAAGTTGTATGTTGTTGCATCATCGATCCGCCACTGTACATGTTTGTGTTTGTTTTGCTAGGGCTAGATTTTTCCATCCCACGTGTAGAACACATAAAATTCGTGTTATTTGTCAATCCGATCTTTTGTTTTTAAAACCCGTTATAAACGTATGCAAAAACCCCGAGATAATAAAAATAGCACGTTTGTAAACAGTAGGTTCAAGTCAAGGTTAGAAAACTTATCAGCGACGATTGACGATTCATCGCGGAACGTTAAGTTAGGACCTAGGACGAGTGTGCAGCGACAGTACCAACAAACGCAATAGGTGCGTAACTCCCAATAAGTTAACCAACCCACGCTAAACCATATGTTAACCAATTAATTTTGAAAAATAAAGTTTGAACACCTTTGCTAGAAAAATTACCTCCCAAGTGCTGCATCACCTTTTAAGGTCTTCTTTGTCAATTCTTCCGAGATTTTTCCAAGTGTAGCAACTCTTTTCTTGACAATCACTGTTCTGTCTGGAGGGTTATTCTGTTTCTTTTCACCGAGCTGGGCTTGTCATATTTCGAAATGAGAAGTGACAATGCGATTCTGTTGGTTATCGTTTATCGGAAACATTGCGATACCCTTCGCTCAAAAAAAGTGACAACTTCTTACCGAATATTTTTTCGTGAGAAGTCAATACGGTGACGTGTTTGGGTCGAGGCCGGCAAAAGGACGGGCTTGGATTGGTCCGTGAAAACTTGGGTGAACACTACTACGCGTACTACGCTTTGTGGCCTTAAAACTCGACAACAAAAACCCAACAACATCAAAACAAACAAATTCTGATAACTAGGGCCTACTTTCCATTGTAGCTTAAAGGGTGGTTTAATTGGGTTTTAATCAATTTCTATGAAAGTATTTTACATAAGCTAGGCATATTCCAGTACATTTACGCGTGATATTCCAGTACATTTACGCGTGATATTCCAGTTTTATTTTGGTAGACGGACACCATAACCTAACTTTATAACCCACATCATGACCCACATGTTTACATGTTCCGTAATTAATTCCATCGCCTAAATTCTGCTAATGGCATTGTTCTACATTTTCATGTAGCCCTTGACATTCCTATCAGAGGCCCTACATTCATTTTTCTATAGGCCCAAACGTTAATTTAGAATTCCTGTAGCGACAACCTTAGGTAAACACTCGGGACGGTGATGATAATTCCAATGAGAGCACTGTCCGTAAGAAAAAGTGTTAGCAAATCTTACGTTCTACCGTAAGAATAATTTTAATATTTCTTACGGTCTGCTGTAAGAATAATTTTTAACAATAATATACACTGCCATTCTGCACTATTGACTGGCAGACAGGAAAGTGGTGGACAAAGAAACAAACCAAGTGAAAGTTTGAAATAGTGTAGGCCTAGGCCTTGGTACTTTTGAGTGTTAAATTTTATAAATGATTACAAAACACTATGTAAATGCTAATACCCTAAAAATGTATTTCCCTTCCAGTTTTCGAGACATAAGCTGCATTTTACCTGGTTCGGCTCACGATGCGAGGATCCTAGCAGAATCGTACCTGTATAGGAATGCGGAACAAGTAATTCCCAAGGTTGGTGCTGAAGAATTTGTGAGGAGTAATATAATATGAATAGGCCTTGGCCTAGGTACTTGCGGCTGAATTAATTTACAAGTTTTTATTTTTATAACCGCAGGTACCGAAGATCATAAATGGGATGGAGATCCCATTGATGGTGGTAGGGGATGCTGCGTACCCACTCTTGAGCTGGCTCATCAAGGGATACACGGGTGTATTGACCCCAGAACAAGAGTCTTTCAATGTATATCTAAGTTCCTTCAGAATAAGTGTTGAAATTGCATTTGGTCGCCTGAAGGCTCGCTGGCGTTGTCTGGGCCCAAGAGAATTGACATTGATTACTCGTTTGTCCCTAAAGGTAGTAGCTGCATGTTGCACCCTTTACAATTATGTGGAAAACAGCAAAAACCATTTTTTTGAACAATGGTTAGAAAATGTGCAAGAAAGCAAGATAATGTTCCCACAACCTGAACCACCAAGACCCCTAGAGCGCGATGACTACAACATGACAAACATTCGAAATCATTTGTGTAGGCACTTGGCTGCAACGTTGCCATTGCGTCAATCTTCATTTAGATTGAACCAGTGAACCAAGATCATAAAGGCTATCACATGCAATTGACCTAGCTGGAAATGGGAAAATAAATTAAGGTGATGAATTAGGGTGAAAAAATTATTACTTATTTACTTCAATAGTAGGCCTGTATTTTTTAATCCCAAAAAGAGTAAATTTTTAAAGGGCCCCTTATTGACTTCAAAAGTAGCCTACCATTATTAAACAAAGAGTATGATTACTTTTTCTTCAGATAGCCTATATTTTTAATCATAAGAGTTATTTACTTCATAGTAGGCCTACATTTATTAATCAGAAGAGTATGATTACTTATTTACTAAATATAGGCCAAGGCCTTTAGTAGACTACATAAAAAATAAAACTATTAGTCACTTTCATTATCTCATCATCATCAAAAGATAAATTTGGGATTTTATTTTTGTACATCATTAACATCATGCTTCCATTGTTTCCTTCATAATTTTTGTTGAACTTTTGGGCTTTTTCATCTGTTTCTCTTCCATTTCTTGAATCTTTTCAAACCTTTATAGCAGTAATAACTGAGATGTTGATTTGGCCTCGTCTTTGTGTCGCAGAGACTTGTTTGCTGATTTGGAAAAAGTGGCCTAACTTGCCTTGCCTTGAGAAATTTCTTGATTGTAGTACAGGCGTGGCGTTGAGGTCCCGCGTGAGGATTCGCTGGGTTTTATGTCCGGGACTTAAAACATCAACTCGCTGACCTCGCTTGCATTCGATCCCCTTCGGTATTTCCGTCCAAGAAAATAAAACTAAAAAACAAGATGTTGTTGGATAGCGTAATATAGGGTTTTATTGATTAATTAAGGAACTGCACTATTTTCAAAATGTTTAATGTGTAGGTATTTAAGTGGATGCCAATCATCGGCCAGCTCTATTATTTTGTTGAATAATTGATTTATGCCGCTAGGTACTAGCTTATAGCTAACTAAATTAACAAATATTTGGGAAAATAACTGCTTTCCTTGTCAATTGACGACTCGAAATGGGCGGAGCTTAAAACGATCGATAGGTCACGTGACTAGTATTGGGTATAAATCCTCATTTCGCAAGCTGGCGCCTGCTGAACGGCGCATCACTTATCACGCTCTATCTTTTATTCTATTCATTATTTGGACAACACTTAAATGAATAATATTTAGCAAACATATCATTCCTTGTAATAGCGATTATTCCGATTGTTTTGACAAAGTCGTTAGCTTGTTATAACAATGTACGCATCACACAAGTGAAATTTATCAATGACTTAAGTTTTCTCATTAATTAATTTGACAAAAAACTACTGATCGGATTTCGACAAGGATCCTTTGTAAGAATGCATCAGACTGTTTAGACAAGAAATATACTAACTTTCTAGATAGAAAGTGCACTGAACGAAAATTTACAGCATAGAGTAATATGCAGCGTGCACTTTTTCACGGCTCATCCGCACGTCAAGACTGCGTATTTTAGATAAAAACACATACCCTGCATATTACTCTATGCTGCAAAGTTTCGTTCAGTGCACTTTCTATCTAGAAAGTTAGATTATTTCTTGTCTAAACAGTCTGATGCATATTTTAAAATAGGTCTTGTCGAAATCCGATCAGTAGTTTTTTGTCAAATAAATTATTGAGAAAACTTTAGTCATTGATAATTTTCACGTGTATGATGCGTACATTGTTATAACAAGCTAACGACTGTGTCAAAAAAATCGAAATAATCGCTATTACAAAGAATGATATATTTTCTTAATATTATTCATTTAACTATTGTCCAAATAATGAATAAAATAAAAGTTAGAACGTGATAAGTGTTGCGCCGTGAAGCAGGCGTCAACTTGCGAAATGAGGATTTATACCAGCTAATTCCGCCTTGTTGCCTCGTGACGTCAGGAGGTGGGTACAATTCAAGTCGTCAATTAATATTAGGTCTAGGATATTATTAATATACTATAGGCCTAGGTACTTAAATTTGTAGCACCACATGTTGTTTTAGTGATCACTGATCAATAGGTTTAAGCAAACAGACAAATATTGATCTTAAACCTAGTAAACTCACCATCACAATCAATATCCTGACTTGACGACGACTCTACTCCAATTTTTGAAAAATTTTGACACGGCCGCCCGCCCAGGATCTCGTCAATTTCTGTATAAAATAGACATGTGTGGCGTTTGGTTCCACTGACGCGATTTTTGGCTACTGCTCTTCGGTAGTCCCCTTGCAGGGCCTTCCACTTAGTACGTAGTTGATCAAATGTACGCGAGAAACCTTGCTCCTCAAATACTGGGACCATCGTTTTGTATATGTCAGCGTTGCGGAATCTGTGGAAATAAAACAAATTTATTCTCACAAAACTTAAGACTGGTTATTAGGAGGGAAGAAAACCCATCCATAGGATATTGCCTACATTCCCAAATCCCAACAATGTAACTAACCTCATTCTTAAATTCCCACTTCCACCCATGAAATGAGAGTAGGCCTAGGGCCTAAAAGGGCATTTGACTTTACATTTTGGGTGAATGCCAATCAAATGTTAAAGATTGACCCACTAAACTCGTTGGTCTTGTTGTGTGGCTCGTTGGTCTTATGTGTGGCTCGTTGGTCTTGTTGTTAGCGTATCTGCTTCCAATGCAGAAGGTCCAGGGTTCGATTCCCGCTAAAGTCAGAAGTTTTTTAACTTCTGATTTGGACTTAAGTCCATCAATTCGTGTCTTAGGAGTTTGTAAACGGTGACTTTGGAGCCGTCCTAGCAACGAAGCACATAATAAATTCAGAGTTGTTCTGAATCGGCCTTGTTGATTCTGGCGTGGATCCGCGGGTGTTCGCACTGTCCATACCACTGATTGCTATATTTCCTATTAAAAATATCGATCTTTGGTTGGTTATCGCTCACTCGTCGATTGCGTCGGGGCCTACAGGGTTGGCTTGGTCGCTTTGATTTAAAGTCCCCCACTGAAAATCAGTTATATAACTGAGTGGGTAGACTCTAAATACAATTCATTTATTTATTTATTTAATAGAAGGGTAGGCCTACAAAAAAAACTGCCTGACTGTACGATTACCTATACACCGCGTTTGAAATAACTGGGTGGCCACGTAAGTGCCACCAGTATCGGCAAGTAGGTAACGATTGTCCAGCAACACTTAAAGAATAGCCCAATAAACTTGGTGTGCCTATTAAAAATTCTTTAATGCCTAATTTCATATTATTATTTAATTCATAATTTCATATTATCCTAGGTCAGAATAATCCTTGGGCTTAGGCCTAGATGAAGGGATGTAAAGAGAAATGTGTTTCTAGGACCCACCTAATTAAAGCCAAGGCCGAGGGAATGAAATCATATTTTTGCTGCTAGGCCTAGGCTCTAGCCCTTTTAAACCCAAAAGCCCAGGTCTAGACCCTAGGAAAGGTATGAACTAGGCTAGGCCCTAGCATCTAGCCCTATAAAAATAGGTGTAGTCCTAGGGCCTAAGTATAGTAGGCTACAAATTAATACTGAAGCGCTAGGCCTAGGCTTAAAGAAATTGTTTATCATAGGGCTAGGCTACGACTAGAACCCCATAAGCCTGGGCAAGGTCTCTAGTCTCTACTATCTAGGCATAGGCTAGCCCTACCCTAACCTAGAAATTGTAAAACAGGACTGCATTTTTGTACTTACCTACTTCCATCCAAAGCTGTCATTATGTTATTTTCTTGAATGATTGAAATCAACAGAACTGTCTCTTGATGGGACCATTTACTCATTTTTAACGTCTTGTAAAAGACTTGCAGACTAATTACAAAAATAGCGGGAAGTAAGGCGTTGCAAAGCTACTTAGATCAAAGCCTTGTACAGAATCATGTGTGCCGTGTCGTGGGCGTGGCATACGGAACCGCTTCGAAGTGTGTATCAGGTTCAAGCCTTCGGATCGAATACTCCAACTCGCTTCCCTAAAGTGAATTGGATCGGAATCGCTTTGGGTCAAATTCGATATGTATATCAGACTCGGCAATCGTTTTGAACCAAAGTGCTTTCGTTTAATGCGAATTAAACTTGCTGATGGACACAATAATATCTTCGAAATTATAGTATCGTCACGATGAACCTCACTGTACATTTAAATTTAGCTCACATTCAATTATTACCCATCTAAGAGTTCATGTGCTATTGACATCAACATGATTTTGAATAATTTTAATTCACTTGACGTGCAACTTCGATATGACCTCGCCGCCCCGCACCTTTTGACTGCCATCTACACAGGCTACACAGTACGCGCGGGGACGCGCACAGCAGCAGCCTCGACTCGCAGTTGATCTGTTGTTCTTGTTGCAGCTGGACGTATTTTGTCTCCGCTCTTCGTTCTGTTCTTGTTTGGCCTCCACAGTACATGGAGTTGTCTTCTGGCTGCTGAATGTGTTCAATATAATATTTGACACCTTTAAGTGAATGTCTGTTCTGTCCAGACTGAAAGGTTTTGTTCACTGCTTACTCTGTCTTGCTTTTCAATAAAGCGTTCGTTATCTCAGCGTTGTGCTCCGTCAGTTCC